>JAQQAE010000601.1:0-31479 GCA_029823295.1 Pseudamia nigra
AGGATAGGGTGAGATGGAGGCAGATGATTCGCTGTGGCGACACCTGAAGGGAACAGCCGAAAGGAAAAGAAGAAGATTCTGAAATATGTGGCCGCTTTTACTTTTGGCATGTTCAAATATTACATACCGGTATATACATTAACTTGTAACTGAGTATTTCTACAGTGTAGTATTGGTATTTTCACTTAAGTGCAAGATCTGAGTGTTTCCTTCAGCACTGACACACTGACTTGTGTGTTTCTACCATGTAACCCTATGTGAACTGCTTCACTGTGATAATTACATACGGCTCGTTGTTTTGTACTCATGGGGTAAAGACACTCTGAAGGAAGGAAAGAAAGGAAAAGAAGTCATTCTTTCCAAACCACTGAGGCCAGACCCGAATGTGAGTTGATTTGAGGGGTTAGTCTGCCCAGTATGAGAGACGCCCATTGTCCGAGCTGCTCCAGTGGATGAGGGGCTTTTGAGCATGCACTGGTATGGTGAGGGGGCTCTGGGGACAAGTGGGAGAGAAATTTGAATTTCTGCTAAACTCCGTCACAGCAGCGTGGATTGTGACAAAGAGATACTTTGATATCGACATGGGCCAGGAATTGAATGTTGCTTCTCCATGGTGATTATATCTAATAAGGGGCATTAATCATAATATATCTACCCACTGGCATGTTTCTGCAGTGTTTCAGCATGGGAACATTTTGGTATTAGGAAGAAGGCAAAAGGATGATAATGATACTGATGAATAAAATGAGTAATGATTTCATTTTAACTTGTTTTCACTCCCAGGCTGCCAAGGAAAATGAGAATTGCCCCATTCACCATAAGAAAACTCTGTTTCATAAAGTCCTTTCTGTCAAATTAACTTCAAACATAAATAAATTTACAAGTATAAAAAACAATGCTGAAAATGAAATTCACTTTCTAGTTTGTTTGGGGGACAAAGGGGTGTCTTATTTGGTGTCTTGTGAAGATGGACACTTAAGTCGGTGAACACCAGTTTAACCAAAAACCTGCAGACAGGTATGCTCTTTTAAAAGACACATTAAGGATTTGATCTCACACCTTTACTCACAGCTTTTTTTATAGGAGCATATATATATCTTCTTCTTCGTCTTCTCCTTTCGGCTGCTCCCCTCAGGGGTCGCCACAACAAAATACCAATGATTCGCATGTTATATATATATGTATATATATATATATATGTATATATATATATATTTTTTTATGACATATAATATTAAGCTACATGACTTAAAAATGCACAGACAATCTGTTATAAGAACCACCTTTGTTCAATGTCACTGCATGTCATTGAGCTGCAGTGTTGAATGTCAAACCTCTGATGGTGAAGATTATATAACATAGGTACATAATTGTGATTGACAGCCACAGATTTGCTCACTTTTTCTAGTCCACTTTTTCTGCAGATGTATTTGTATAGGGTTAATAAAAATTCAACAGTTATCTCCTGTGGCAGTCCTGTGTGTGCTTTGACAAAGGACAGATGTAAAATCATGAGTCATGAAGCAGGAAGCTGCAAACTTGTGGACATCCTGCAGATGCACAGACGTCATTAAGGTCCTGAGAAGAAGCACAGACAACAGGAATGTCACTGGGGGGATCTCCAGAGTATTACCCATGCTATTTCTGTCTGTGATTCACACCCTTACTCACACCCTTTGTCTTTAATTGTGATCCTCATTTTCTCACGTTTTTACTCAGTTGTGTCATCTGTTCCTCTTGTAGTCACAGTGTGTTGTGGACTCTGCAGACTGAAGTCAGAGAGTTCACTGTGGAATTCAGGGTCCTGCTCTGGGTCTTGCCCAGTCTGTACACCAGTGATTTCTACTGTTTGGAGTTTGTGTTTTCCCAGAGAAGCTTCTGGTCTGCCGCCTACCCCTGTCCCTTTCTATACAAACACACACAGATGCATTGTGAGTGTAAATGTCTGTCTAGAGCTCTGGAAGACAGCCAAAGTCATTACTGATCTGAAGTTCTGAACTCTGAATCCCAAAATAAACGGAACAATCTGGGAACATGGCACAAAAACTTCAATATTTTCAGACTGCAGAGTCTAATTTGACAAAGCTGATCAACTTGGGAAATCAAAAATCACTGTCTGCTGTCAGATTACTCTAACATTAGCCCCTAAATCAGTACAATCTGTCAAAAATATTGGAATATCATTTAATTTAACAGATGAAAACATGAAATTGATCATTGCTGTTACATTTTTTTTAATGTGGACCAGAGTTATTGTCTTTGTCATTAAAAGTCCCAAATCTGACTGAATAAACAGTAGCTGTAATGAGGGACTGCGATTTTTTTGCATCCACCAGAGGTGAGTGTTGTGTCTGCAACTTCACTACTACAGTAAGTAGATATTACTAAATATCAAACAGTGGGCCTCATGCACGGAACCATATAAGAACTATTTTTTTCTTATTTTTGTTAGTGTCCTGTATATTCTCTTATTT
Organism: Pseudamia nigra; assembly: GCA_029823295.1. Classification (NCBI taxonomy): domain Eukaryota; kingdom Metazoa; phylum Chordata; class Actinopteri; order Kurtiformes; family Apogonidae; genus Pseudamia; species Pseudamia nigra. The sequence continues at coordinate 2,475 of JAQQAE010000601.1, forward strand.
TGTTGGTACCCTGAGATTTGTGGTTACTTATTTTTGCTCTTACTCCAGGTAAGATAAAATTTTACATGTGGTCGAGGGCACTTTTGCCAAGATCAGAGAAAAATCAATCCAGGAAGGATTTGTTCAATGCACAGGAACATGTTTTAATGGTGCATTCCAGTTGCACTTGAAAGTCAGAATTTCTGAGTTCACAGTTGGAAAATTCAACTGGAATTCCCCCTTAAGTCAGAATTCCAACCCCACCAACGCTGACTTAGCAATTCAACATGGCTGCCACTAAACCCAACTGAATATTGAATTGAATTGAATTGAATGAATGCCACTAATTTCTGGTGTATTTGTTTCATATTACCTCAGCCACACACAAAGAACTGTTCATTTTTTATCCATTGCATATTACAGCACTATTTGTATGTGTAAAATGCCACATCCTGTACAGATGTTATCATGCAGAATGCATGTGTTTGGAAGCTGTCTATACATTGAGTGAGCTGGCTTTCCAGTACGCATCCATGTTTTTCCTACTTTGCAGCTGGAATGCAATCAGCTCGAAGTTTACATCACTTCCATTTCCAAACTCCAAGTTCCAATGTAACTGGAACGCATCATACATTTCAGGAACACAGAAACATAATACAGCCTAATTCAGAATATTTTTGTTTTAAAGGAATTTCAATTATTTTTAAATTTATGGTTGAAAAATATTTTATTTGGTAATTATACCCAGTTAAGACTCTACTGTAAAGCTTGTTTTAATCAGAGTCTGGTGTTTCTCTGCATATCAGCACAGACTGGTTTGAAAGGGAAACTTCAGAAATTGTACTTTACCCTGTTTCTGCAGTAAAAACACACCTTGGACCGTTCAGACAGTGTTCTCGTATTTACAGACTTTACATCAAATAGCTTATCAACCAGAGTGTGGGAGAGTTTGATGTGCACATCACTGTCACATGTGCAGGTCAGAGGAACCAGGACATGGACTGCACTGGATTTGACTTGTCAAAACACAAGGGGATTAAAGTCAGCATCGCTTTCAGGGACAGAAGACTCCACTGGACATTTACCTTGATGAGAAGTTCAGAGGTTTCAATTTTGTCAGTGTTTGTTTGAACAACTGTCCTCATTCGTGGTCTAGTGTGCACTTTTACTCATACTGTGGTGAAGACTCGATTCGTGTAAACCTGTCGGACTGAACTGCTGCCTCCTCGGTACTTAATGAACAGTTATTTACGACCTCCATCATTTCTTTCTCCTGTATGTGATATGGTTGGACTGTTGGTCAGCACACGTCAACACACCTGCCCTTTCATGGTGTTTAGTGAGCATCACATATGCTAATTACAAACAATCAGCCACGTACATCCCATTTATGACTAAATGAGATTCAACATTCAGTACATGTGGGTATGAGCAGATTTGGACAGTAAAAACATTTTTTGCATCTGGAGCTGATTCCTATTATTTTTTATCCTAATAAAAATAAGAGAAAATATAAAACAAATTGAAGAGAATGTTGCAACATGAGGCCCACTGAACCTTTAAAGACACACAGACGTGTTTACCATTCCATTGAAATTAAAACTGCATTTAACAACATTAACATGTGCACAAAATACTTGCTATTAAAGATAGCGTTATCATTTTCTGTAAAAAAAAAAAAAAAAGTGACAATATGGGTGATACTGTATATTTTCTTATTAAAGAAACATATTTAATTATTATGAGATCACAACATTATAAATACAAGGTCTTTTCTCATAATTACATGTAAAGGGATCCAAAAATAATTTTCTACACTGCATGCAATGTGTTTCCTTTGGGATGAAGGTGTTTTTTCTGGGAAGCAAGAGTGAGGACAAAGAAGAGGTGGAGGGGTGGATCAGATCCTGGCATTTCTTTAAAGACTGGAAATGACCCTGCAGGTACCCATCCAGTTTCTGTGGATTAGTCATCCATGGACCCTCTGCTCTTTGTAGGAAGTGCTACTAGTGGTTGGTTTGTCTTGCGGTCTCCATTTCATCCAGAACTACCCTCTCATTTCCCTTGTCTGTACCCCTGTATTTTTTTGCTGTTTATTTTTGACATTGTTTGCTTACATTAAAAGCTTCCAGGCTGTCATGGCTGACAAATGGCAAACAGCAAAACCAATTTTTGTGTCAGCTGAAACTGGGCTATTGATGTCAGGTACCTCTGCTGTTGAGTAGAAAATTCTTGAATTGCTCTGTGAAGCTAAATGGCATTTAGTGACGTCTGCAGACGGTGGCAGATGAAAGCCTTTTCTAACCTGTCATTGATCAGAGAGGAAGGATTTAGTCATCTAGAAAACAAACAAAGGAAACTGACTCTTGGGCTGCTAACACACCAGAAGGAAGGTTGGTTTCCATAAAAGGAGCAGGTCTAGAAGCTCTTTGCAAGAAACAAAGCAATGCACATGACCTTTTATAGCTCCTTGTGCTGCTGCTGCTGCTTATCCCTGTTGTATCATTAAACGCTTAAACAAATGCTGTTTGTCAAGAATCCAAAGGGTCAGAACAGGATTTCCCATGATCATATCAGACACTGTTTCCCTTTGCAAGAAAATGTTGAACTTCTCTTATGGGGAGGATGAGGCACAAGTCAGAGGAAGGAAATACTGTTCATATTGTTCAGGACTGAAAAGCCGTTGCATTTCATTGTTGCTAAAGTGGCTGAGGTAATGGGAGACATTACAAGGAAAACCCAAGTGATGACGTAAAAGGTCAAAATGATGCAAAATAAAGACAGAACCTAAACTTTGAACACCCCTTTGATACCAGAACACACAGCCATGTGTAACAATCTGGTAAATGGTCTTGCACTTATGTAGTGCCTTTCTACCCTATGGCACTCAAAGTGCTTTGCACTGCTTTCCATTCACCCAGCCACACACACATTCATACACTCATGACACTCACTGGGAGCAATGTGGGGTTCAGTGTCTTGCTCAAGGACACTTTGGCTGTGGACATGAGAAACCGGAATTTGAACCGCTAACCCTTTGGCTCCTGGACAACCCGCTCTACCTATTGAGCCACAGCCACCCGAATCTTAGTAATCTTTGTGTACTAACATGTATTGTGGTTATATCTCCTGACAACAAAAGACCAACTGAATAATTTAAAAAAAAACTTCTTAAGAGTTCAGTTATTTTAACAAGGAAATTTTATTAGCTGCAAAACTGAGTTCCTTTTGGCTTATCCCAATCGATAAACAAGAAGAGAAACAAGTCTGATATACGTAGACTCATCAGCATCTTATTTCAAGGAGGCTGAACTACTGTAATTTGTTCATGTCCAGCCTCCCCATAAATATCATAAATCCACCATTGCTGATTTCTCAAGCACAGTACTTACTGTACAAAGATCAGCAGTAGAGACCATCACATATTACATGTGTTTTGAAATCCTTATAGCATTACCTGTATTATAGCATTATAGAATGACCTATCTTTATAACATTACCTTACAGCATTTCCTGATTTAAAAATGATTTTACTGGTTAAAAAACCTAAAATGTTTAGATCTTTTGCTGTTTTACATTTTGTCAGCAATTTTTTTGGAATATTGTCCCTTTAGCTTGCTGAAATATTTGGCAAGATTTTCCACATTATAACAGGAATATAATTTTAAAACAAGATATTTTACATTACAGTATGCATACACTTTAGGTTACAACATGGCATGTTTTTAAAGTCTGACACTTGTTAAATGAGGTAGCATTTCATATTGTAGCATAGTACAATATTGTTAAGACACAATACTTTTTCTCATAAAAACATGGACATTTTTACATGATAAATGCTTAAACTGTTAATACATTACTTCAGTATGACATTTAATGTTAGATTTACTCCAGAAGCCATAAAATATAGTCCTAAAATGTAACCATTTACACTATGTAGACTTAAATCTTATATTCCAGCTCCTCCTGTGTGACACTTGATTGGTCATCTAACACTGATTATTCATTGAGCCAATCATTTCTTCTGCTTCAGACCCAGAGCAGTAGGAACCACTCTGATGCAAGTAAAGTCACTACTAACACTGGAAGTGGGGAAAATAAATGCATAATTTAAATTGCTGGTCAAACTCTTCAAATCAAGAATAAATAAAGCAGGTAGAAAATGGTTTATTAGTGTAGTGCTACTTTTTTACTGATTATTTATCATTTCATATGATGTCTAAGGCAGACCAACAACCTGTGTATGGGTGTTTACTGTTCGGTATGTGGTATGATAATTAATTTGTTATGAGAGAAACGACAAAAAAATAATGCTGAATGAAAGGAAAAGATAGAAGAAGATTGGCAACTTTTACTCAGGCAAGTCAAGATGCCATCAAGTAATTAAAGACTTAGGTATTTAGCAGATGTCAGTGGTAAATTTCATGTTCATCTGCGTGTTTATGTATTGAGTTACAAAATTGATAGGAATAGTAAAATTAAGAAAATTAGAATTAATATTAATGAATTACTACATATAGGTAAAAGTCATAATATTTTTCAAAATGTGTAATAAAATAGATTAGAAAAACCAAATGAAGTTTTTGATTGTACACTCAATCAAATAATATTACATGATACTATATTTTAAGATTCAACTGTGGGGTACCAACCTGTGTTGATTGGAAGCATCAAAGAACTGTATGATCAAAGCTCTAACAAGCCCAAAGCTGAGTTATAATACATACACATCTGGATTATGGGAACACGAGCTTAAGAGCCTTTTTATAATGTAGGATGTATAAAACTTGATGTTATTAATGGATTGTTATTTAATTCTCTGTTCTGTTTTATTTTTCCTTTTTAATTGTATGGACCAATCTTCTGGGTGTAAATAAATAAACACTTAAGTCCCCGGTAATATTAATACTGAGATATTTAACTTTAGGGGCATGAAATGAAACAAACAAACATCATTTTCTGAATTATTTCCCCCATTTGTTTAAATAGTTGCTTTTTTATTATTTATTTCATAAATGTGAAATACTGTAAGCAGAGATACGTGTTGTCGAAGAATGACTGAAACGTTTGCAGTGGGGCTGCGCGTGTCACATGACAGTGCGGTCAGCTGATTCTGCCCAAAACAAATATGGCGGCTACGCTAATGCATAATGACAATAACAATCCAACAAAGAGGCTTCATTACAATCCTGTGTCTTGTCCTCTTTTTGCTTCATCTGTACATTTTGGGATGATAGTGATTTTTACATAGTTCCGCTGGCAAAAGGAATACAATTTTTTTTGGTCAGAGACAAAATCGAAACCCGGAAAATCAACGGAAGTGCACATTTACGTTTGAATTCAAACATCCGCTTTTCTAACGTGTATTTGTGATGATAACATGCTAAAGCTAGCTCGCTGCCTGGGACCAATAATATGGTGAAATGCTTCCAAATGAGACATTTTATTGGTTCAGTGAAACGAGGAATGATGTGTTTTTCTCGGAGGATAAGAGCGGAACTATTGGTGTGAGCAAGATGTAGCTTCTTTTATCACGAAGTCATTCACAGACATGGACTTTGGCAGCACCTAGCTAACCGACGATAAGTCTGGGATTCATGACCATGGGTTTGGTTAACTTCATCATTTCCACGGTAGGAAAATGTTTGGACGTCATCTGTTTACTGCTGGATCTGAACTTTGTTGTCGTCCACGCTGTGGTCCAGACGGTCCTAGCGGTGGTGTCCTTCATACTCAACCTGCCATCGCTGCTCCTCACCTCGGTGCTGGAGTTAGGAAACTTTACTGTGTTTTGTTTGATGTCTGTGGCAGAGGCAACTTCAAACCTAGCACACGATACAGTCACCATGCTGGGGAGCCTGGGACTGGTTCTGGAGGGGCTGCTGGAGAGCCTGAAGATGGTGGGATACCTGTCCATGCATGTCCTGCTTCGTGGGAAGGATCACCTGCATCGCGGCCTGCTGTCTCTGCTCGAGGGCTGTGGCATCGCTCTCAGCCTTGTGGTTTATTTCATTAACACCATGGTCAACTTTGCACTGATAGCTGCTCAAAACCTGTACCTGGGGGTGGTCAGTGTGTGGCATACTGTGTCCAGTCCACTGCAGAAGGTTCTGGAGCTGGCTCTCACCTCCTTTACCTTCCTCTACAGCAGCCTGATCGGGACATCTGCTTTATTGTGGTCACCTTGTAAACTGGTTTTGGACTTTGTGGTGTCCTTGGTGCATATGTTCATTAGTGTCTTCATATTGAATATCTATGGCCTCGTGCTGACGGTCGTCATCGCTGTAGCTGCCACTATATATTTAAACCCAGAGCTGAGCCGACAGGCAGCTCTGCGATTTGTGGGTTACATCAACTCTTTTCCTGCTCTGCACAGACTGAATATGGCTCTACAGTACCTTGTGTCAGCCTTAAAGTCCAGCCCACAATACATACATGGTGCCATTCAACGTGTGCAAAGAATATTCCATCACGTTTACCTTCTGGAGAGAGGAATTTGGCAGCAGCTGTCTAGACATAGTAGCCAACTAGGTCTGGCATTGAGGACACATCTCCACAGGGACAACAGAGCCGGAGGTGATGGTGACACTGGAGAGGATGAGAGGCGGGATCCACCAGATGGGAGAGCGAATGATGTAGACCATCAGGAGGCATTGGATTTAGTTTTCCCCTCCTCCAGCACAAACAGACCACGAAAAAAAGACGGTAAACCTTTACCTGCCGAGGATCTCCTGTCTCTTCTGAAGGAGCAAGAGGAGCGAAAGAAGTGTGTGATCTGCCAGGACTGTACCAAGACGGTAGTGCTGCTGCCATGCAGACACCTCTGCTTGTGTAAAGACTGTACAAACATCCTGTTAAGACAACCTATATACCAACAGAACTGCCCACTGTGTCGGCAAATGATTTTCAACACTATGGATGTTTATCTCTGAATGCTTTAGCATCACTAACATGTAGGGCTGGGTATTGTTGCAAAATTCTCCCACACCAGAGCTGACATCCTGACCTGTGCCAGTTCTATTATCAGACCAATGTTCTATTTTAACCCAAAGAAAATCACTTTAAAGTACTAAACATTAGTTTTACTTTTTCAGCTCATTGGCATTTCTATACACTCACATATAAAAATAAGAATCATAGTAAGTATAATAAGTTATATGTTTGCATTGTATTATCAGTAAATTATTCTGAAAGCCATGCATGCAAGGACAATTTTACTTTATCTGTTGAAATAATGTTTTGATACTTTATTACTTCCTTCATTATTATGTTCCCCATTTGTTTATTTCTTTTACCTGTTATTCTGCTAATTTCTCAATTGCTTTGGTTATTTTGATTTGATGATTTTGGTTATTTTTGGTTATTTTGGTCATTCAGTATTTGTTTGATTTATGCTCATTTTAGGAAAATTGTATTCATTTTGCCAATTTAGTGCTTATTACTTTTAGTGAAGTTCAACCCTCATTCTTGTTTATCTTTTACATTTTAAGAGGGAAATACATAAAATGCTGATGTGCATTTATTTACCGCAAAAAGCAGTTAAAATCTGGCAGTTTATACGTTCTGCCTTATTGCCATCCATGCTCTGTTGTGTCTATGTAATTTAGTTAGTTTCATAAATGCATCAAAATTTGGTACCCAGTCCTACTAAGATGATGCATAGTATATAACTAGTGTTAGACCCACCACTCCGAGTAAAAACCCTAAAGAAAACAGTCAATATTGGCATCAAAATGTACCTTTTCAGTGTTGTCAGGATGAGCCTCAGGTCTCATTGCCATGGAAACCATCAGGTGCCTCCATGATGCTGTAAGGTTTCCCACCACTTCTGTCTTAAGATGTGCCATCTTTGTGCTTTCAATGGGCCAAACTATGAAGAAAGAACATGTTCTGCACGTAGGCTGTGTACGCATGAAGTGGCTGTTTATTCCACTTTTATTTTGTGATGGAAGTTTTTAAATACACTTTTGTAACTTTAGCTACACTGTAATTGCGCTGCATTGAGCCATGTAAATACTAAAAAAGGGGGTTTTCTGTTTTGTGAGGAAGGTGATTCATCATTTCCAGTCAAGTGTGATAAAATACAGCTTTATTTTATGTGTTGGTTCTATTGATGGGGTTTATTCCAGTCTTCCACCAGAGACACAGTAAAGTCCTAACCAACACATAAACAATCCATAAAAGGTTTTCCCTTTCCTTTGTCATTGTAATAAAACAGATTTTTGCCATATAAAAGGGAACATAAACTGATAAGGCTTTACAATTCAATTTGCTTTGTTTTTTATTTTTTCTGAAGCTTATGTGTTGATATTGATAAGGATTTCAAGTTTACAGGGCATTGTTGTGACACTGAATATCTACAGAAAAGTGCCCTCTGTCATTTGCCTTCATCTGCGTGTGTTTTAACGTTTATTCTTTACCTGATAAGTGTGGTTTATTTTTGTGATTATGGCTGTGGGGTATGAATTAATGACATTATTGTATTCCTACAGTTGTGATTTATGAAAGACCTGAGAGCTCTCCCTTTTAGAGACCAGACTGTTGTCACAATTTCTCTTCTCAGGTAATTTCAAAATGCTGAAAGCATTCCAATAAAAAGACCACAGTGACTGAAAAATGTTCATATGACCATCATCTGTTCATGTCCGTGATGGCCTGTGTGCTACAAGTGAACAGTGTGGGAACATTTATGTAAAGAATGAATGTAATGTTACCGAGTTCATAATAAATTAACAATCGCTAACTGTCTGGTGTAATTTTCCAGAAGATCACCATGTAATCCCTTTAAATGCTGTCACAATTCACTTCTTTCATCGACAAGGCAAATGATCTTTATTTGAGTTAAAATCGAGACAGATTTTCCAGATATGTAAATTAAAAAATCTTAGAAAATTCTTTTGAAACTAAATAATCCGCCTCACATACTTCTAAATGAAAAAATTAAATTAAAATAATTATTTTTACTTATTTTTTTCAGGCAAATGGCGACAAGGAAGGCAAGAGATCACACGGCTTGTGTCATGCTATACAATGCTAACATGCAAAATAAAAAGAAAGCTCCAATTTTGCCTGAAAGGGAGTGGGAAGAAGAAAACGCAACAAACCGCAGAGCAACAAAATGTGATAACTTTTTACTTCATTACATATCAACCCTTACTGCCTCAGTGAAAGAATTACACACATTTTGATGTATTTCTGCATTTTGATATAACCACCACAGTATGTAATCGTTCACTACAAAATACATGGAAATTTATTTGCTATTTCATTGACACAACTTATCACAAAATGCAGCAGATTATTACAAATATGGTTAAACTGTTTAATAAAGTGAAAGTAGTTAAATTTTGTTTATTTACTACACAATGTGTTGTTACAAGCCTGCTCCGACTTGTGCCAGACAATGCTCCAACTAGGAACTTAGGGGGAAAAAATACTGTGTATGTACTCAAATTTGCTACTAGAATTTTAAAAAATGAACAAAATATTTTTAAAACATGGACCAAATCTGCAACAAAATTAACAAAGATGAGCTAAAAATGAATAAATGTGAATTAAACAATAACAATGACTCAAAAAATATCGAATGATAGCAAAATAATACAAAATGAACAAAAATAAATAAAATAGTAAACAAATTGGCTAAAGGTTTCACAGCATTATGGGTAGTGTATGATCTGGGGAAAGCATTATGATGGTCTTAAAAAGTCTCCAGTTTAACCAGTTGAACCTGCAGAAAACCAATAAAATATGCATTTGAAACATTACATGAGGCTTAGCACAAGTGTGTAGCCTATAATAAATTTGATTATTGATTATTATTCATGTTTGTCTATTGAACCATGTGAATATGTTTTTTTAATTGATATCGTTTTCTGCACTGGATATTAATACTAAAGACATCCAAACTGTGGAAGAGCATGCATGGAATTATGCAGTAAACAGAAAAGTATCAAACAACTTATTGCACGCTTTATATTTTAGATTGCCCAAAGCAGCCACATTTAGCTTTCTCTGAAACGAGTTGATTCTTTAACCATAGATAGTTTTTGGTTCGTTTGTTCAGACACCCTATCCCCTGCAGTCTTCCTCAGAAAACGTCATCTGATGTGTCACGTCAGCTGATTTATCCATTTCGTAGACAGCTATACACTTTGTCTGAACAAAAGAACAAAAAAAACAATCCACATTTAGCTTTGATGGTTTGGTATTTTCTCATTAGATTCATACAGTACTCACCTGGAAATGTGTTCAATTCACTGATGAGTTAATTTGTGTCATTTCTTGCCTTCTTTATGTGCTTTTGACCATTAGTTGTCTTAAGCAGAGGAATGCTGGGTACTCAGTCCTATTAGTGCTACCACAACGACAGTAGCTACGTCATGAGGACTGTCCCTGCTTTCTAAGGCTGGCAATTCTAATAAATTTATCACCTGCAGCAGAGCTCACTCTTGGTCTTCTTTTCTCATTAGAGCCTTTGATGGATTTTGTGACTGCACTTGATCCATTCAAAGAGATTTTTTTAGACTGACCTTCATGTCTTAAAATAATGATGGACTGCCTTTTCTCTTTACTCAGCTGTTTGTTGTCATAATATGGCTTTGTACAGTATTTGTAGTGGCACTAATAGGGCCATTGAACTTTCCTTTGCACAAGACAACTGATGGTATAAAGCACTTTGAGAAGACAAGCAATGGCACAAATTAAATCACCTTGGTTTGAAAACCACTCTAAGAGACTTCTTTGTGAATCTGATGACATTACAATGCTGTAAGAAAGCTAAATGTGGCTAGTTTGGTCAAATTCGGGGTTGTTTAACAGTTATGTGCTTTCTACACAATCCCATACTGTATGTGTTTTCCACAATTTGGATGTCTTCAGTTTAATGTTGAAAATAAGTAATAAAGAAAAAAACACAGAGACTGAGAAGGTGTGTCCAAACCTTTGACTGGTAGCATGTCTTGAAGAAAGAACAAGAAAATAGCCATCATTAGTGTTATTGCCAACAACTGTATTTTTCCAAATATGGCCAATGAGTGCAGAAAGGCCTCGTTAGAAATGAACAGGGATATACAGTAGAGTACAGACACACATTTGTAACTTCCATGTAAACATACAGACTTCTACAATTAAAACACACATTTCATATTTCCATAGGGACTAGTGGTCACATGAGGACAGCATCTAAAAACAAATATAACACTAAACTATCAAGCCTGCAGACATTTCAATATTAAGCCTCTCATCACGGAGGCTAAACAGAGTGTTGTGTGACAGCTGGGGTGGGGGCTGCAGAGGGGCTGCAGGGCTACAGGAGCCCCTAATGGTCATACGGGACCATCTCCACAAACATATGACAATTCACCAGAGCTTTGTGGTTTACAGTTTCAGAGGCATCATTCCCAATGTCCCTTCTATAAATATCTGCAGCATTTGCTACAAAGAAAGACCGTGCTCAGTGACTTCAGTGTTAAATATACTATTGTTTTATTTTTCTGCATTGTTTTGTTTGTCGAAATTCTAAAATGAATGTATCATCTAGCTAATTCAAAACAAAATCAAATCATATTACAACAAACTTTATTATCAATTTACTAGATTGATGCCGGTAGATTGAGATAACGTTCAATATGGGATCACTTCTGAAATAAAACATAATCTTCCAAAATACAATTGTACATCACAGTGTCAATAAAGTGCAGTGAAATACTACAAGAAAAGCCACAATGAGACAAGCAAATACAGTATCATCCCACACGCCTGAAATATGAATAAATATAAGGTATATAAAAGTGACACAGTTAATATCTGAGTCCTGTTTTGCAGTGAAAGTTGCCTTGTAAGGATTCCCATCAGAAAATTACTGTAACAGTGACTAACATTTGACAGTTAAAGGGACCAGTGGCCATCTCGAGTGGCTATGCAGATAAGATGAGGCTGTTCTACAGTCTGATGGTTCTGGTTTTAATTTGTTTGCCTGATAGCAACAGTTTAAGGCACCATATTTGTGAATAAAATCACTCTCATCAGAAATTCTACCTATTTTAAGTGTTTATGTCTACACTTATCAGACAGGATATGTCTCTAAGTGACTGAAAAAAAAAACTGTAATCTGTACCTTGGGTAAGACATAAAATTGTAATTAACTGAGTCACTTCAATTTATTTTTATTTCAATTGATTTGATTCTACCAGCAGGAGAAGCCATCGGGCAGTTGGTTCATTGAATGCAAATTAGTAAGTGAGTAAATGTAATTTTTATTACGGGTTTTCAAGACAAAAGTCTCAAAGTGCTTTAGAGAATAAAATAGAATGCCAATAGATGCAGCAGTTAAAACAGTATAAAAGTAGAACTAAGTAAAAGCAAGGCAAGTTTCTCCTTTATGTAAACATAAACTACAAAATGCATTTATTCTACTTAATGTATATGAATGTGAATAATTTAGTAATTTGCGTCCAGTCGATCAACTGCTTGTATTTCACCTGATGTCGCCCCCTGCTGGTGACAAAGTGAAACAGCATTTATTTTTCTATACATGTGACTACAACTTTAACCCAGTCATGTATTATCTAAGATACATATATAATAAACCACAGTAACATTATTCCTTTTTTCATGTCTTCTGTGAGTCTTTTAAAAGCTCAAAAACTTGAATTTTTATCACATTTGTCACACAACTGTTGTGCCACATTTCTGTCCCTCCCAAAATTTCATCTTGTTGCTCCCACATGGGTCGGTCACATCAAGTGTTTACATGGCTAATACTGTGTTTTCCTTATGATCAGATTATCAGGTTTACACCAGCCCTCTCATCCATTTTTTTCAGTTTACATGGTTCCATGACACGTCTCTGTTCTGAGTCCATGTTAACCCAACCCGTGACTGGTGGGTTTCATCATGGGATTTCTTCAGTGACTGGTGGGATTTCAGCTAAGACGTATGCACAGAGGGGTTTAGACCCTGTTAGAGATCAGAAAATCCAGAGGTTGTTTGTTGTGTGCTGACCTACGAGCCGGCAGAGCAGTGTTTATGTGTTAGTTGTAAATGAGGATTGTGTTAACAGAGGAGAGGAAGTGTAATGTCAGAGCAGTAAACGGAGGAGAGCTTTATACTCCGGGGATTCGACCTCTTCCTTTTAACCCCAGTGGCAGTGGCCGGGAGCTGTGTGGGAAAATGTCAAATGCGGGTGAACTCGTCTGACTCATTCAGACTCTATTTTTACGTTGTGATTCCTGAATCCATCTGTGACTCTCCATCATCTCCCTCATCGTTTGCTTTAATCGACGTATCTCCACAAGTGGGAAGATCTTTCAAAAACCAGAAGCTGTCCTCCACTGTAATCCTTGCCTGTAATTTTGCAGTAAAATAGTGTAAAATTTTATAGTGACACTACAGAAACACATTTTTACTCTACTTTACTCTGTACAGCTTTGACTTGTATGTGTTTATTGCACGGTGAACTGTGTTCACAGACAGTGATTTCTGGAAGTGTTCCTGAGCCCATGCACTGATTTCCACTAGAGGATCATGTCTGTTTTTGAGGCAGTGCCACCTGAGGACCCGAAGATCACAGGCACCCAGTTTGACCTTTGGTCCTCCTGATTCTCTGGATTTTTTGATGATGTTATACACTGGAGATGATGGGACCTTCACATCTTTGCAATTTTTTGTTAAGAAATATTTCTCTGAAATTGTTCCCACAATTTTTAGATGCAGGTTGTGGCAGATTGGTGAACATCTGCCCATCTTTACATCTGAGAGGTTCTGCATCTCTAAAATGTTCCTTTTATACCCAGTCATGTTACCGACCTGTTACCATACTTAATTTGTTGTCTAATGCTCCTTCAGTTGTTTTTGATTCATACCAAACAGCCATTTGTTGCCCTGTTGCAACTGTTTTGAGATGTGTTGCTGCCATCAAATTTAAAAGGAGCTAATATATTTGAAATGGCAAAATGTCTAAGTTTCAGCATTTGATATGTTGTTTATGTTGTATTACTAACAAAATATGGGTTTATGTGCTTTGCAAATCATCACATTCTGGTTTTATTTACATTTTATTTACATCCCAGCTTTTTTGGATTTGGGGTTGTAGAACTGAAGAAGCCACTTGGTTCAGTGGTGAAACGTCTTCAAGAAAACACATATGTCTAGTTGATGAGATAAACTTTCAAAAATTCTGCATTCATCTTAAAGGACAGAGTTTAAAATGTTAAAAAATCACACTATGGCCCATTCTACATTGACAGGGAACCGTCACTGTTCTGGTCCGTGAATCATGGTTCATTTGGAGTAAAAGGGGCCTATGAGTTTTCCTGTCCTGCATGGACTTCTTCAAGGAGGTGTCCATTTAGGTAGAGCAGAGCAATACGGCCAAAATGTACTCAAAATAATGTTCATATGAGTCAATATCCATAACTAGATGTTAAGCCATTGTTTTCTGCAAGTTTAAAGGCTAATTTTACACAAAGCTGAAACCAGACAATTATTTATGGTTTCAATGATTTATTAAAACATGCAACAAGATGTACAGGATGCAAAATAACAATAAACACCAAAATATTTGGAAAACATGCATAAAGATGAAGATGTCATAAAAGACACAAAATACCCTAAAACATTTTTTTTCTGAAACAAATTTAAGTCATTTTATTACAGACCAAAAAGAAAGACGTTCCACCAGTGGAGGCAGACACTGTTCTTCCTGAGCCTGGTTCGGTCAGAGGCTTTTTCTCTTGAAAGCAGTTTTTCCTTCCAACTGATGCTCTTGGATTCACTGAGCTCATGTAACAACAGAACCTGTAAAAACACCTGTCCTTCTAGATGAACACCAATACAAGCCTGTTCTCACACTGGACATGGTGACGTTCACAATAAAAATAACTACAGTAACAACTGAATGTGAGCTTAGTTGAGTTAATACAGTAGTTTGCCAACATTGTCTCCATCCCTGTTTGTGTTATTCATTTAAACTCCAGTCAACATTTAAAAAATGCAGAAAATGTGTCCATTTGAGAAAGTCATATATGACATGTACTGAAGAACATGAAACATTAGAGAACAAATTTCACATTTTAGTGCATATTTTACTCTCTTAAAAAAGTGTCTAAAACATTAGAAATTAGTTTTTATTTAAAAAACCTCCAATAATAAAAACATCAAAAAGTATAATGTCCAATTTTCAAATGAAAACATTAAAACATTCAAATTGAACCCATTAAAACAGCATTCATACATCCATCATGAATTCTAATTTTAATCAAGTATAAAGTCTGCATTTGAACATGGAAAACCGGAAAAACACAGTTGTTACTTCACACAGAAACGATTTAACAGCAAATTATTTAAACTCCAGCAGAGGAAAAATAAATAATAACTACATAAGAATGCAGCACCACAGTGCCTTTAAGACCTCTTCAAGACCAACACTTACTAAAACTAAAATGAATTAAAACTGATGTAATATTCAAATTTCTACTGAAATTGTGTCAGCATGAACTGGAGGGGTACTCAGAGCACATAACCAAATGCAGATTAAAATAGTATTCATTCTTTATGTTTATGTTCTTTTTTTTGCACGTTAGTTAGTTTTGTATAGCATGACACAAGCCATGTGATTGCTGTGCCTCCCTTCTCGCCATTTGCCTGGAAAAATAAATAAAAAAATAAAACAGCCCTGTGGTGAGGGTGCACATCCCTCCATCTGGAACTTCAGCAGTGTGTCCGGGATTAGTGGAGAACAGATCACCTCAACGATCGACTATTAGAAACAGTACGGCAGCTGCAAGACCTAAACAACAAGATGCAGCACAGTCTCTGCCACAAGGGCCTTCAGAACAAACACATACACACTTCCCAACAATACACACTTCCAGTGCAACCCCACATAAGAAATAGGTGGAAGAGTGAGGGGAATACAAATAAAAAATAATGCAATAATATTAAAATGTACTTTCATTTTTATTTATATCTACAAATATTTTTGTGGATCCTCTCCCAAAGTAAATCACCTCTAAGCTGGGACAAGACAAAGCCACACGCAAAATGTTATCAAAATCTGTTCTGCAGTCCTGGAGTTATGTTGGTAACAAACAAAAATATACAAATAAATGGAGGCAGAAGCATTACCTCATAAACTTAGATGACAGATTTGTTTTTTTGTAATGGTAGGGTTTTGAGTCTTGAATGTAACTGACTTGAGACGTTAGGTCTGTTAGCAAACTTTTGTGTAAGAAATGCTGAGACTATGCATACTTATGGTTTAGAGAAGCACACAATGCCAAAACAGAAAACAACTTTGAAGTAAAATGTAAAGCTCCTGTTAACAAAGAAAAGGAGACAGGAAGTTCATTATCTACGGCTCCACCTAACAATTAACAGTGATACAACCAGATAATCCTGGCAGTTTTTCATAAATGTAGTGAAATATATGAAGAGCAAGGAGATTAGAGCTGGTGATGATGTAAAAAGCTGGAAGATGATCTGCTGTTTGCACAAACGGCTCATTAGTACTTAACCTTCCACCTCCGGGCTTGGAGAAATGTGCTGGAATGAAAGCGACAATCAAGGCTTATAAGACAGCAGCATACTTTAAAATCTTTGCAATCCTGCAACTACTTATGGCATAAATTACACAGTACAAAGACCTAAAAATGCCACTTAACCATTTATAAGCACTCAGAAATACTTGGAATTTTAAAATTTCAACCCTAGAGTGTTATCTGTGGATATATAACAAAACAATTTCCTTTGTGACTTTTTTAAAAAGTTTCAGATTTAGGCTGCAAATCAACATTGGGTACCAAAAACAAAAATCCAAATATGCGAACAAAGTAATCCACAAAATGAACATAAATGAACAAAATCATCTGTCTGTTCCTCCTAGCATCCTCTCCCTGTGTGTGTGTGTGTGTGTGTGTGTGTGTGTGTGTGTGGGAGGGGGAGGGTTGTAATCAGTTCCAGACTGAAGACAGGTGTGCAGGAGCCAGGTCCACGTGCTGCCACTCATCATCATCTGCTGCAATATATATACCAGGCATCAACTCCACTCCTCTGCCAGATTGTAGACTTAATTACTGTCAGTCATGTTTCAGCTTTCATAAGTCCTGAATTCTACTAGTACATCCTGAAAGATTAATTCTTTTATCTGTCTGTAGACTCTACAGATAGCTCCTCGGATCTCCCGTTTTTCCGTCTCATCTCTCTGCTCCTTGTCACTCACGACCGGGGTTCCCATCAGCAGCCAAGACCCTCCTGTAACTCTTAACCTGTGCCAAACGACAGTAAATCAACCTTGGACTGAACTCAGAACTGCCTCTGTCTCGTGTGTCTGCTTTGGGTTCCACCTAGTCGTAACAATAAATTAACAAAATTATCAAGGAATGGCATAAAATTCAACAAAATAATCCACAAAATGAACATGAATGAAGAAAAAACATGACAAGCAATAAAATGGACAAAACAGCTCAAACTCGGAACAAAACAATGAAAAATAAACTAAAAGTTCAAGAAAATGAGCAGAACAGGGGGAAAAAATCTACAAAATTAGCAAAAGTTAACAAAAAATGTAGAAAGATGAACTGAAAATTAACAATATAACCAAGAGACTAAAAAATGTGGACAAATGATTGTAAAATAAAAAAATATACATATAAAGATGAAGGAACATTTATTTCCTGTTAGTCATATGCCTGACGAAATTTATGACACTTGCACAAGACAGTGCAAAAAAAAAAAAAAACTGCAGTAAGTCCATGAAACAGAAAAATAATTTGAAACTTTTTATATAAACATTGTCAGGAAAACAAATAAGCAAAATATCAACACGGGTGTGCCATTTATAAAGCCTGCTACAGTTACCATATACGGTTTCTTGCCTGATAAAGGGTGTAGAGTGTAGTAATGAAATATTTGCACTCTGTTACTCCCCACGTTTGACAAAAGAGCATGTTTGTCAGTGTATATTTGATTTTAAATAAATAGGCCTTTATATAGTGGTGTGAAATGCTCTCGACACCCACTATTATGTCTTCATCTGTTTAACGTCAGTTTTTTACTGTATATTTTATGTTCTTCGGTACAGTTCTCGCACACTGCTGCTGTTCTACCTTATATTTTATAAATGCACTGCGTTTTTTTAAGCATGCTGCACATTTGGAACCTCAGGTCAAATATTTTACAATGTGGGAAAATCAAGCAAACCTCAAACGTTGAATATTTCATACTGAGATTCTGATCATTTTAAATGCCACCTAGGATTCAAGGATTGTAAGAGTTGTGATGCTGCACAAGCTTTCATACATATACAATAACCTGAGAAGCATAAGGGAATGAGTGGTGATTTCCATGTACTGATCTTTTTTTCGTCTGAGGAGCTTCTCAAATTCGGTTTCAGTTTATGAAAGATTTCCCCCTGCATAGCGTCTTGGACATGTAGAGCAATAGTTCTGTGGTGTCTCCATCATAGACATAAAAGGGTAAATAACTGCTAAAAACCACAGGGATGTGGTTAATAAGCTCATCTTTATTAACTGCATGTTTAACAATGCAGGTGGTAAAAGTGAAGCTCTTTTTAATTTAGCTGATGCTAGTAGCTTCCGTGTTTTATTTGTTTAGTTTTAATCCAAATCTGCAAAGTAGCTGCTACCTCAGACTAAGTCTGTCATAAATGCAGTGGATTAAAAAGCTGCAAGACGTAGTTCATGTGATTTCCCTCTTGTTACATCATGTCTACCCTGATGCGTCTTTTACATCATGTCTATCTTATTGCGTTTCATCATTTTACCCATTTTAATGGTTTTAATCTCCTTTTACAGCCCTCTATGTTTCACAGGACTTTGATGAAGTCAACCTTTAGAAACTCTCCCACTTAATGATCATCTCCTGCTTTAAATAGGTCAGTTAATGTGCACATCATATTACTGCTCTACGTGTTAGCTGCCCATCAAAAGCAGCTCAGTTTTGGAAACATATTTTTAGGATGGGAAATTAGTTGAGGATTACAACATAAATTCATTCAACAATGTCCAGTTTTTTTCAATTTGTTGTTACATCGTCATGTTATCTTCCATTATGTGGCTTGTAGTTTACATAACTACAACAGTAAAGGAGGAAACAACTGGAGCAGGCAGAGTACTGCTAAAAATCTTTCCTTAATCCCTTTTTTGATATCGCTACAATTGTTTATACACCTCAGGTCACTGCGTGTGTTGATACAGCTGGTTGAAATGATCACAGTCCAGATAATCTGAACCACAAACTGACGATGATACCAGATGCTCGTCTGCAGATGTGATGTCTGACTGCGGGCAGGAATAGAACTGCTCAACAATGGTACAACACTGCTCCCTGCTGGTCAGAGTAGGAACTGGAACTCTCCTCCAAATTGGGGCTGTGATCTTTGTTTTAAATATTGTTCATAATTTTGTAATTTTTTAAGATTTTCTATTAATTCTGGTAATCTTTTGGTCGATGTGCCTCATTTTTTGCCATTTTTGTTTCATTTTGTTAGTTATTTTGTTTATTTTGCTTATTTTTTGTTGACCTTGTGGATATGTTGTTCATTGTCTTGAGTTTTTTCATTGCTTTGTCATTATGTGTATATTAGCTTCATTTTTTGAACATTTTTGTTAAATTTTTTTCCTCATTTTGTCCATCTATTTGTCCATGTTCTATTCAATTTCTTGAACAGGACATTTTTGTTCATTTTCTGGTCATGTTGTTCATTTTTTTAATTATTTGGATTTTTTTGCATTTTTCCTTGCAGCGTTTTTTATTTGTTCGTGGTCTTGATTATTTTGTTCATGTGTTCTCAATATTCATTTTGCAGACATTTTGTTGTTAATTTTCTTTATTTTTTAAAGTGCTAATTTTGTATTTTTTATTTCATTCATTCATTTCATTCATTTATGTTAAAGTTCAGTTCTAGTATCCCAGGCCTGCATTAATAGAAAGGGTCAAGGTAGGACAGTCCCAACATAAAATGCTATGTATTGTGTATTTTTGACTTTGGATCCAAAAATTTGGAGGATGCCCAAATTTAAGCCAAAAAAATTTGGATATACTACTCTATCTGGTGTAAAAATGAGCACATTTATGAGAAAATAAATGTAGTACCTGCATATTTCTTCTAACTATTTCCTTGCAGTTTCATATTCATCAGGAATGCAATTATTGTATTTACTTTCTCTTTTTGTTGGAATAGATAAAATACGTAGTTGGGGAATTTTAGAATTTTGAAGTACTGCAGATGGAGCATCTGGCAACCTTAAGAAGTCCAGAATTTTTGAGAAGAAGAAACTCACAAAGAAAGAACATGCAAAAACAAGCTTGTACAGAGACTTGTAGAAGTTTGTAAAGAGTCTCTACTAAAAAAATCAGTAGTCTTGAAATCCTGTTAAGAAACTGAAGCAGCTGAAAAACACCCTATTCTAGACATCTGGAGGTGTGAGCCAGTTTTCCTCCTTGATCGCATGCCACCGCGTCATCCACCAAATCATCAGATGGACACAGAGCCGCTTACGTGGAATAAGGTGCTGAATTGTGGTAAAACAGGAAGTAAGAGTCAGAGAACGACAGGAAAGCAGTTAAAGCCTTTGCAAAGGCAGCAGAAAGGAGCTGCCACTGGCTGTGGCTGACATGAAGAGAAGCCATCTGGGCTCCCAAGTGAACAGCTGGAGATCAGCCATTACATACACCCAGGAGTGATCACCCTATGATGGGCCTGTGTTCGCCTTTTAAGCCCCAGCTGCTTT
Source organism: Pseudamia nigra (assembly GCA_029823295.1). Classification (NCBI taxonomy): domain Eukaryota; kingdom Metazoa; phylum Chordata; class Actinopteri; order Kurtiformes; family Apogonidae; genus Pseudamia; species Pseudamia nigra. Next base: position 23,207 of record JAQQAE010000601.1, read on the forward strand.
TTAGGCATCTTTTTAAAGATTTTGATATTTGATAATTAATTTGCCTGGTTTTAGAGTTGTGTTTGGTATGTGCAAATAGGATCTATATGTTTTTGTGGCAGAGTTTCTCCTGTTTAATTTGATGTGCAGTATTACTATCTTTTTATGTGATTAGTGCAGTGTTTTATGCTTTTTATTTTATACTTTGTGTTGCAGAGCAACAGGTCTCCCAATTCCCCATAGCCCCCCCCCCCCAGACTCTGCCTCCAGCTATGACCCGTTCTGACAATGATGATCACTGGCCAACCACTACTCACACCACACACGCCTGAGGTGTCTCAACAGATTGTGTCTTGTGATAAAAGGCCAAAACCCTCAATGACACTGAGGTAATTTTAGTACTGGAACTTTTAAGGATTGAACCAGCAAGTCCTACGAATGAATCTGCACTTAAAATTAAACAGCTTGTTTTTCGTTGTGGTTTTAACTTATATTTATGACCAACAAATACTGATATCTGCAAGATTCTCTTCTCAATTTCATGCTTCATGAATTTTGTCTCCCTAGATAATGGTTTAAAATATGCTTTAAACACTCTACACTGCCAGAAAGTCTTATTGAGAAATACTGAACCCATATACTGTTTTAATATGTCTGTACTGGGGTGGGGTTGCACTGTGCGAATCTGAATTGTACAAAGTCCTGTTGACCATGTTCATCCACACATCAAACTCTTGCTTCATTGTCCTTGATTGAAACAAACATCCACCCCATGATGTCACTGTCTTCTCAACCTTTAGCCTCCAACATTTGGAGAGTGGTTTACAGGCCGTGAACTCATGGAAATAACTGATTGATGCCAGGGGGAGGATTGATTAAGTCTCCACTTCTCTCATTCTACCCTGAAAGGAAAAGTTATGAGGATATATTTAGAGCTAAATTATGTGTAGTTTGAGGGAGTGAGAGGAAAATAACATTTCCTCATGTCTGAGGTAGTGGATTTGACAGGCACCAAAAGCTTTCATGGGTTCTGGTCTTGTCAGTGTTTATTATCCCACTGAATTAAAAAAAACCTGCCAGGAGAAAAATGCTACAGACAACAGAAAGGACTCCGCTCAGTAAACTGGGAAGATAAAATACGCTGGCATTGTTTTAATCCAGTGAGAGGAGAAAGGAGATGACTTACATCAAATGTCAAAATGTAGCTTGTAACACTGTTGAAGTCCTTTAGTGGCGTTAGGTGAAATCATTAGGCAGAGGTCAACAGTGGAAAGTGAACATTTTTCAGCTTTTTTGTATTTTCTTTGGTGCTACTTTCACTTTGTGAAAAAAAAAACAGAGAGTGAGTGTTAAATTTTATTGATATAAGTGTCACATGAAAAGAAAAATGTCTATATAATAAAGCAGATGTTGCGGTATATATGAAACAGTGACACAACAGTTCTGTTTATGGATAAAAAATATGTTCTGCAGCAGTTTTACACATCAGTAAATCACATTTTCAAGTGTTTTAAAAGGTGTTAGGCCAAAAATAGTCAGTCCAAATATTCCTGTTAACTACACAGGTAGATACAAAGTGCAATATTAGCAGAAAAGAAGTTGGACATTTTCATGGACTAGGAATGGCCCCTAGGTAAATGTCATCCATGTGGCTCTCCGTAGTGGATGCTGGCAACTCTAGTGTTAAAGTTGTTGGCCTGGATTTGGCCAGAGGCCATGGTCCCAACAGCTGCTATAAGAATTAGTTGTCACAGCAGTTTAAAGACTACTGCTGAAGAACAGACACTGAATCAATATTACCAGTAAGGTTTGTGTCATTTAAGTAGCACTGTCTGACTTATTACACAGATACAGATGTCAGAAACCAAAACCATCATGCATTCTGTCTTTATCCAAGAATTCTCAGTTAGCCCTCGAAGAAATGACAGAGAAAGCTGAGGCTCTGACTTTTATTTAGTTCAAGATGCACATTTTATGCAAACACAGCAGAGTTTTTCCAGTCTGAATAAACCAGGAAGCCAGTGAAAGTGCTGTCTGTCTTGGTGCTGGAATAAAGTCCGTTGTACTCTCCCATAGCCATCTGGACCCACACCTGGTCTCCAGGGACGAGGTGGAGCAGAGAGCCGCCGGACAAAGAGGCCGGTTTGGGCCAGTTGCCATAGAACTGAAAATAAGATGCTACAGTGTGACCGTTTTTCATCAGGTCAAACTGGAGGCTGGCACGGTAGACAGTGGCATGGACAGCAAAGTAGTAGACTCCAGGGACTTTGCAGACAAAGCGCCCTGTCTCGGGGTTGTAGTCACCTTGTTCATTGAGCATGATCTTGTCAAAGCGCACTGCATCACCCACAGTGAGGGGTAAATTGTGGCCCTCAGATAGTTTTGCACTAAAGGCTGATTTAGGAGCCACGGCGCACTCTCCTGGCTGCCCTCGTTCCCCCTTCTGTCCGGAGTCACCTCGGTCCCCGGTCAGTCCTCGTAATCCAGTCTCACCTGGACAGATAGCAGCAGGAAATGAGTACAGTTAACCCTTTAACAGGCATTGTTACCAATTGTTCCTGTAAAACCTCAGTAAAACCTATTTTTGGCTGTTGGTCCTCTTCCTCTCAGTGAAATATTGATTATTCATGTTTGAAAACAGTGAAAAAGGTGAAAATTGATTCACATAAATCTACTTTTCAGACAATGGCATAAATGAGACTCAGATTTGAAATAAAAAAAACAACATGCATGTTCTAGGCCCTCTTATGAAACTATTACAAAAATATTCAACAAGTGAAAAAAATAACAAAAGGGAAAAAAATAACAAAATAATCATGACATGGGAAAAATTAACAAATTAAGCCACAAAATTGACCAAATAAACAGCCACATGACAAAAATGTATAAGGCAATCCATAAGATGCTCAAAAATCAATAAAACAGTACACATAGAAAATCAACAATCAAAGAAATGAACAAAATAATCAAGAATGTGGACAAAAACTAACAAATTAATTTTAAAAACTGAGAAAATGAATAAAATAAAAAACTATCAAGAAAATTAACTAAGTAATTAAATAATAATAATAATAATAATAGACAGTTATATTTGTATCATAACATTCTTTTTGTCTTTGTGTGTAGTAGTGATAGATGTGATCAGATATAAACACAATATATTCAAGTATTCTTCAATAACAAAACACATTATGATGTAATAATGAGTTGTCTATTTTACCTTTGATCATTGTCCTATGACCCAAAGTCAGTTTTGGAGCCCTTTTTATTGGATCACCCAATTTTTTACAGTTATTTCTTGCATATTTGTCAGTTTTATTGACTATTTTGTTCATTTTGCTGTCATTTGTTCTTGGCTCAGTATTGTCTTCACTTTTGCTTGTGTATGCTTTCACAATCAATCTGAAGACAATTAAATATATAATAATATATGGATTCATTAACAGTATTCATCAACAAATAAATTAAAGATCTGGTAATTCATAATGGATTTCTCTGATAATGTGTTTCTGTTAGTTTCTGATAATATGTTTTAAAATCATAGCTTGGTCTGATAATGGAGTATTTCACCACTATGGTATATCTACTTTTACTAAAGTAAAGGATATGAAAACTTCTCTAAGACAGACACAAACAGATCACCTGAGTCTCCTCTGTCCCCCTTCTGTCCTTTCTCTCCAGGTGCAGCGTCCCTCCCATCCCTCCCGTCTCGTCCTGGCAGACCAGGACTGCCATGGACCCCAGGTGATCCCGGCGTACCTGGGTGTCCCGAACACAGACTGGCAGGTATTTTATTGTCTTCCAACTGGACGGAGAGATGGACTAGTAGGAGAAGCAGTGAGTGGAACAAAGGGAACAGCTTCGGAGATGACATTGCAGTCACTGCTGAGAGAGAAAACAACACAAATATAAACACAAGTAGATGACACAGAAGACTTTACAAGACATTTTAAAAGTAGGTCTGTGGAGGAGCGGAGGAACAGCTAACTGTTTAAATAACAGCTGAAATGAAATCCAGTGGGACAGCGTAAATACCAGCAACTCTACATCACATGGAAACACATATGATCCAATTACAAGAACTCGGAAAGAACAAAAAAATGCTGCAATAAAAGTTGTCACCATACTGAAATGTGAGATTTATAACAATATTCTAATGTGAATCATTTTCTACTTGTTAAATTATGATGTGTTTATGCACAAGACCAACAAACGCCCAAGCTATGCACACTTCTTTCAATTTCAAACGTTATGTCAAGACTCAAAATGTGTCATGGAACCTTTTGTTGTATTATTTTGTGCATTTTCTGTCCTTTTTTCAGAATTTAGATTATTTTTGTTCATTTTCCTGATGATATTATTTTCTGTTGATTTTCTTGAATCTGTAAATCCCTGTTCATTTTGTTGATCATTTTCTTCATTCCTTGTTCATACTGTTGTTTATTTGTTATTGTTAATTTACCAGATATTTTATAAAGGAATGACTTCTGAGCACACCCTTTTTGCTTGTTGGCATGGATACCATCATGTAGCTGTCCTGTTAGGGTCCTAGATGATCCATGTGGTCCTAACAGTTCTAGTGGACATCACAAAAACACGAAAATCAAACCGGAAAAGGGAAGTGTTTCTTCATAGAGTGAGTGTTTTAATTTTTCGACCTTATATTTAAAGCTCCTGACCTGCTTTCTGATTGAAAATTAAATGAATACCAGATTTTCACTTTGTTTTTTTAAAAAAACAACACTTGGTTCAAGAGAAACATATAAATTGTACAAATCTCAATTCCAGTGAAGATGGGACACTGTAAAACCTAAATAAAAACCAAGTACGATTTGCAAATCCTTTTCAGTTTATATTCTATTGAATGCACTACAAAGGCCTAATATTTAATGATAAACTCTATTGTGTTTTTGCAAATATTCACACATTTTGAATTTGGTGCCTGCAACATGTTCCAGAAGAGGTGAGACACGGGCAAAAACAGACTGGGAAAATTGGGGAATGTTGAAAAAACATGTTTGGAACATTCCACAGGTGAATAGGTTACCTGGAAACAGGTGAGTGTCATGACTATAAAAAAGGAGCATCCCCAAAGGGCTCAGTCATTCACAAGCAAGAATGGGGCGAGGTTTGCCACTTTGTGAACAACTGCATGAGCAAATAGCCCAACAGTTTAAGAATGTTTCCCAATGTACAATTGCAAGAAATGTACGGATTTCTTCATCTACAGTCCATAATATCGTCAAAAGATTCAGAGAATCTGGGGAAATTTATGCAAGTACCGGTAAGCTACAAGGCTGAAAACCAACACAGAATGATCATCATGATGGATCCCTCAGGTGGCACTGCATTACAAACCAGCATTATTCTGTAAAGGAGACCATAGACTCTTGAGCAACTGAAGTCGTTAGTCAAGCAAGAATAGGATAGAATTCTACCCACAAAGCTTCAACAATTAGTCTCCTCAGTTCCCTAACATTTATTGAGTGTTGTTAAAACGAAAGGTGATGTAACACAGTGACAACTATGCCCCTGTTCCAGCTTTTCTGAAATGTGTTGCAGGCATCAAATTCAAAACAAGTGAGTATTTGCAAACAAACAATAAAGTTTATCAGTTTGAGCATTAAATATCTTGTCTTTGTAGTGTATTCAATTCAGTATAGGTTGAGAAGGATTTGCAAATCATTGTATACTTTTTATTTATGTTTTACAACATCCCACCTGCATTGGAATTGGGATTAGTACATAACTAAACTGGTGTCTTCAAGGACATTGAAGACACCGAGGACAGTGACTGGTTAACAACATGTTTTTTGTTTTACACATTTCCAAACAGATGTGTGTACCTGAAGTAAAATAGCTCTGTTTATTAACACAGGTGCAGCTTTTCATGATTCAGTTTCCTCAAAGAATTTGCAGTTTTCAAGAATGATACATTGTGCAAAGTGATGGAATTGTCAGCAATGGGGCGTGGGGGGGTGCATAAATTCATACGCTTTATTTGAATATTTCCACCAAAAATAAAACAAAAAATGACTTGTTGCATATTTCTTCTTTTCTTTTGATGGTACGTTATCATGATCTGACTTTGATTTAACCTTAAAAGCAGAAGTAGTCAATATTTGTTGCATACAATGTAGCAGGTTGCAGAGGACATATTTACATAACATATTTACATGTTGTCAAGCATTTTTCATGGCTAAAGCATAGACATTCTCACCATAAAATTTTGTTCTGTTTCAAATTAGACTGCTACAATTTCCTGACCTAATTGTCAGTCATGTACAGCGAGCCAAACATGGCTGGAACTGACTACTAAAACAGATGTGTTTTATAAAGTTTTGATTATGCAAAATACCAGACGGCTTAGTCACCCTTAAACGTTGATCTTCATATTCTCTGCATCTGATATTCTCAGTGAATTAACCTCAGTCATGAGTCTGAAAGCTAAAATTATTAGGATGTTTGTGTTACATCTGATCACAAACTGTTCCTCTTATTTTCCTGCAGGGTTTAGGTCAAGACAGAGTTCAGAAAAAAAAAAAACAGACAGCAGCTTGTTTCCACTTGGCTCCGCTTTGGCCAAACAGACATCAGAGGACTATAAACTGAACTGATGAAGTGAACAGAGGTCTCCAAGCTGTCTCAGACTTGATGGTTAAGCGATAAAACACTGGCCATTTGTGGAGCCTGAACCTGTCACTGAGGGAGACGTTTGTGCATCTTCACGAAGAAGAGTAAGCAATAACCACAGTTACCCAGCTGCAGCATGAGAGAGACAAAGAAGAGGAAAATTAAGAAACAGAGAGAAACAAAAGGAAAGTGGAGTAGGAAGGGACAAGAAAAGTGCATGTCAGCGTTCCTGGCAGAGGAGAGAAACCTGTTGAGTCTGAACAGCTGTCATCTCAGTACAGTAGCTCTCAGATGATTCAAAACATGAAGACTTTGAGTAAAAATACAAAGAAGAATCCACCAGCATGTGAAGTAGTGACTTTACTGAACAGCTGTGCACAAAATTAACTGCATATCCTAAGATTCACACCTCCTTGAAATGCATGAAAAGCTGGAAAGATAAATGCACTCGTGCAGCTGTAGCATCAATTTAAGGCATTTTTACATTTGAAGGTCCCATATGGTGGAAAAAAATCTCTACTGGCCTTTGAGGTTTATATAAAATTTGTGGTGTGAAATAAAAGCTGTGAAGATATGTGCTTCCTCAGTGCTGCTGGTGCTCTACAATGCTCACAACATGGCGTACTAAGTAGTATTTAAACAATTGAATTGCTACAGTTTGTGACATCACAAGTCTAAAATGCGTTAGTTCCCTTTTGAGGCGGGACTAACAAATCATCAAAAACATCACAGGTTAATATTCAAGATAAAATAGGCCGATCAACTCCCAATGTTCCTGACAAATTTTGTTGGAAAAATAGTCAATGGGAGCTTTGGTGTCTCACCTGGTAGCACCCACATGACCTATCACAGTGTCCCTGACTTGAATCTGACTCCAGCCTTTTACTGCATGTCACTCCCCACTCTCTCCTCCCATGTTTTGTGTTTCTCTATAATATCACCATCAATTAAAAAAAAAGAAAATTGTCGATGAAATGTGCATTATGTGGGGCCTCTCAATGGACCACCTTGGTGCAGCAATCTGGGGCCAAATACCGGCCCTGCTCCTTTGCTAAATGTCATTTCCTCTGTCAAGTTTTGGGGAACATTACTTAAAAAGCTGTAGTAGCTTTGATTGTAGTGTTAAAATTGTTTTGTTGCAGAAATTTATACCATGACCTAATTTATATGAAGAGTTATGCAATATACATACTGCATACAGTGAACTTTGGATGTATGATCTTGAAATTAACCTTGCCCTGGCCTTCATTGAAGGTCACAACATATTTGGAATCAGCATAGTCAATAACCTACAGATATGTGACATTTTAAGATTTACTACATAGCTAGAAATGTATATAGGTCAAAGTGCAATAATTTCAGGTTCAAGCCAAGGTCAAGGCCATTTGATGATAGGCTCATAGGCTTGCACTCAGAGGTTCTGTTGGGTTTGCTCTTCATATAGTCTTGACTTTTCCACCTTGAATTGTGAAGTGCCAAGAGATAATCTTGGATTATGATTGGTGCTATACAAATACAACTGAACTGAAAAATGTAATGAGTAAGAGGTGTCACATATTATATATGATCACATATTAAAATGTGATCCAAGGCGTGTGGTTTTTCTTCCATCGACTGGACTGGAAATTTGGTTGAAGACGTTTCGCCACCCATCCAGGAAG
>JAQQAE010000602.1:0-31463 GCA_029823295.1 Pseudamia nigra
CGATATATTCACTATCCCTCCTCTGTACATGTCCAAACCATCTCAATCTAGCCTCTTTGACTTTGTCTCCAAAACATTTTACATGTGCTGTCCCTCTGATGTACTCATCCCTGATCCTATCCATCCATCATACTAATATCTCTTAAACGTCCCAGAAACTGGCATGTAAATTTATATTTGTACTGCATTTACTGTATGTGTCTATTAGAACACATAAGCTAAATAGTGCTGCTTTTGATTTTTTTTTTTCCCTCGCCTTTTCCAATATCCTCATTATCACACTCACTGTCATGTATTGCATCTGCCTACTTTTCATCAGGAAACACCATCATTGGCTGAATCACAGACAGGTCAACCACGGTGACCTGGAATCAGTTTCAGGAGTCTCCAATCATTGGGCTGAGACACTACATTTTTTTTCGTTCCAGCCAGTCTCTTTGGCAGGTAATTTCACTGAATTCCTTCCCACTAGTTGCTCTGCCGCTGCTTTAGTGAGTGGCTCAGCCCTTTGTGGACTGGCAATGATTGGACAACACTGCTATACGGGATATTGTTAGTTGGTCATGGGGGCAGGGCTAATTTTTTGACTCAATATGACTGGTTGTAGTTTGTGACGTCTTAGAATGTACAGTAGAACTCAGCTTGGTCATGGGGACTTGTCTAATCCACTTCAGCCTGACTATGACTTGTTTTCATGTTGTCCCTCTTGTTGTGAGGATTACTCTGGGGGGTAATTTATTCCTTTACAGTCAGTGTGTGACATATGGAGTAGACACACTAATATTCATTGTCAGTACTGTTTCAAATATATACCACAACTAAGCCTTCAAACATCACCTTTTAACTTAGGTATGCTGTGTAACGATTGTATAAAATTACAGTTGATGTAATTGCCTGTAAACAGTGGTGTGTAAAGTACCTTATATTATTAATGACTACTCAAGTAGACGTGCTTATAAAAAAAATAAGTACTTGAGGAAAAGTAAAAAAGTACCTAGTGAAAAAAAAAATTCATTCTAATTTTCTTGATTATTTTTGATCATTTTGATGGTTAATTTGTTCATTTTTCCACTTACTTGATAGTTTTTTCATCTATTTCGGCCTTGAATTGTAAAGCGCCTAGAAATAATCTAGAGATTATGATTGGTGCTATATAAATAAATAAAGTTTGATTGATTGATTGATTGATTGATTTATTTTTGCCAATGTTTCTCAGTTTGTTCATTTTTACTCATTTTCTTGCACATTTTGTTCATATTTGTTAACCTGCTTCATTATGTTTATCATTTTCAGTTTCTTGATTATCTTGTGGATTTTTGTTCAGTCCTTTTATATAACTTTCTTAATTTACATATTTACTTGATTCCGCGTTTTTTGTTCATTTAAAATTTAACAAAAAATATTTTTGCTAAATTTTTTTGCTTAGTTTATTCATTTTGATAATTTACTTGACTATTTACTTCACTTTTCCATTTAACTGACCATATATTTTTTTTTAATTTTAGGTCTTTTTTTACTCCTACTCATAGACAAGGAACAAAATGTGACCGACAAGTACATTTTTTAATCAGAAATGTAACTGAGAAATAGTAACAAGTATTATTCTCTGTCAGCAGGACATTTGCAAAACATGATTTGGATTTTTTTTCCCACTTTCTTCAACACTGTATCAAATGTAGGTGTGATTGGTAACAGAAAAATATGTAGCAATTTCCAAACAAACTGTTGGCAAGTTTGTCTTTAAACATACATTTTACCCTGCCTGGATTTAATCTGTGCTTAAGGTTCTTTTCAGTTTTATTGTGTAATTCTGAACATGGGTTAAAAAAATATCTATTAAGCTCTTACTCTGTTCACAAACTTACAAAAAGAGAAAAACTTATGATGCATTTTGTTTGCGGTTTCAAATTTGTTGGCCTTTGCAGAAGTCTGTGTTCTCCAAATGAATTCTAAGAAAATTTCACTGAAAGGTCAAAAGTTACCTTCCAAACTTAAGAATGACCAAAAGTGAATGCAGTCATAATGACTTTGCTTTTATTGTGTCCACAGCAACATCATACATTTTACTGTAGGTTTTAAAACAAACACACACACTGTGGACATTTAGGGACACTTGAACACAAATTATAAACAAAGTTATTTATTTGGTGTCAGCTTTCAGCTTATTAAACACTTCATATTCACCAAATCAAAAGTATCCTCTCTCATGGGATATCAGATAAAAAGCAAAAGGTATGTACATGAACATAAACAAAATGATTCATTCACACAATTAACATATCTTATTACAAGTCAAAAATAAACACTCCCTTTATATTTCTGTCCATCTTTAAACCAAAATTCTCACTTAGACACTCAGTACATTTACTTAATTTAAAACATGAAGCTATGTCATTTTCTTTGATAACATTGTGTTGCAAATCAAAACAGCTCAGGCACATAAACACTTTTCAGTACTTTAAAACAGACCAACATTCCCTAGACCATCTCCTAAATGCACCGCCCTATGATTAAGTTAGAAGAAATGGGTGCAATCATCTGAATTTACAAAAAGCAGTTGTTTTTAAACAGTGCAATAACCCCAAGCAGATGATTCTGTGGAGGAGACAATCCTTTAGTTCACAGCTAGTTTAATGCATAAATAAATTAAGGTCACTATGCTTTCAGCTCATAGTGGTTTCCATGTTTTTCTGGTGTGGGTGTGTACCCTGACAGGTTTGAGAAGTTGTTTATTCCTCAGTGAAGGCGATCACATCGTAGGGGATGCCCTGCTGCTGAAGCTGCTGCAGCTGCTCCAGCTGCTCAGGCGTGGCCTCAGCGTAGACAGTCTGCGTCTGCACCATGGCTGCATCTGCTACCGCTACGAAATCAAAAACACAGAAAAAGGTGTGTTACTGGCTTGCTCAGTGTCCTGCTGATTTTCAAAACAGGAATCTGGTGGCTCACAGGGTCATTTCATTCCTTTTGCGCTCAACTTTCCACAAATATCTTAATTTCCTTAAACTGTATTAATACAAAGATATAATATTACAAATATTCAAACATCAACACTGAAAAGATATTCATCATTTAGAATCTGGTATGTAATGACCCTTTTATTTCATAATGGATCCATTTAGGAATTCATTAAAGACTCAATCTGAACTAAGAGGCATTTTTACCTCATTTAATATAAATCATGTATACAACCTTTTTTTCACAGCACAGGTCAATATTTCAGATACTTTTTCAGAAAAGTAGGTTTGACTTGAAGAGATATAAACTAATATTTGTTTTTGGTGACATATTAAAAATATTCAGACAGTGTTTTTAGAGACGTTTGTCAATGAGTGACCATTAAAAAACTGTATATTTACATCTAATAGCTTTTCATAAATATTTGCCACTGGCCTAAAGGTTGTTTAAAGATGAAAATATGCTGTTGAATATTCAATTAGTGCTAAGACAAAGACAACCTGTGACAGCTGAGTGAGCAGCAGCCTCCAGATCTTCAGGATTCATGATCTACTGTTCAGAAGTGATGGGAAGGTACTGGATCTGACCATCGTGACTGACAGCAATCTGACAGAAAAAAAAACCCAACTGTGTTTAATAAGCAACTCTGTGTACAAACACAGAGCACTGATGGCTTTCTGCCTCACCTGCTGCTCCTGTAAAAAGGCCCCATCATGCTCATATTGGATAATTTGTCCATCTGGCATCTGAGTGACAAAAATACAGTTACACAGCATTAACACAATAAAATAGTGCATGCATCCATCAGGTAAAGTGATCTCTTATGAGATGACACACCTGTATGTGGTTTCCATCAGCTACAACAACGTACTCCTGAGGAATTAAGTGCTGAACTCCGTCCTGTGAGATAATGTACTGAACCTGCAATAAGGCCATGACACAGATCATGAGATGAAAGCTATAGAACAGATGATCTGTTTAGCCTGTTAAAATACTGTTGTTATTCTTATACACATAAAGAGTAAAATGGCATTATTCAACCACTGGTCTTTACCTCAGTCACCTGATTATCTCCTGTCATTAGATGCTGCACTGTTCCATCGATTGTGGTGATCTGCTGAATGAATGTGCCTTCCTCCTGAAAGTACACGCAGACATAAGAAAGCTTCTACATGGTATAAAACACTCAAAACATGATACTTCACAACAAAATTCAGCAAACTGTAAAGGTGCTACCTGATCAGATACTGCCTGTTCTTGGGCTACGATTATGTGCTCCTGTCCCAGAGCCTGTAACCGTTCAGGAGTGATCACCGCCTGACCCTGCAGGGCTGTGGTGCAAAAACAAAACATGCATACAAAAAGTCTGACATCATTTCTGTGACTGCATTCTACTTGGAACCACTCAATTATTACAAATTTCCATTTTATATTTAAACATCTCATACCTTGGGCTTACACTACAAAGCCATCAACACAGTCAGGATCTTTTAATTAAGGCTGCTGGACACTGCAATATTAGAAATGAGTGAACATGAAGGTACAGTATGCTGTACAACTATTTCAGCTGCAAACGCACACGAATCCAGTTTACACCGTGCGTTCAGTCTGCATGTATGCAATTGTGTCACAGTACGCTGTATAACTAGGATTGGACATCCCAAACCTTCTTTTTCAATTAATAGTGAGCAGAAATACTGTTTTTTTTCCACCTCCACAGGTTTCACTTTTTTTCTCTCCTCCCTTCACAGTAGCACCTGGTGCATCTGTTCTGTCACACACAGAGGCAGGTGCACACGCAGACATGGGGCTCTAATAATATTAGATTTATATGCCTGTGCCTGCACATCTGCATGGAAATTAACTTAAACTTTTAGCCCAATCTAACTCATTCGCTCCAGTATGCCATATTTCTGCAACACTTATTGCTTTCTTGTTGATTTCACTGGCTGTTTCCTGCAACTGTTGCTGCACAGGCTCAGTGAGGCAAAAAGCAGAGAAAACGCACAGTGATCGGATGGAAATCAAACATGTTTGAAACCCATCCGATGCACAATTTGACTCTCCGACAGTTCAGGCTGCCTATAAAAGAGTGGAGGGTGCGGAGCACAATCTCTAGCTGAAATCGCATGTGAATACTGGGGTGCACACAGCTGCAAATCGAGATCAGAAATTGCACATTGTATGTCAGCCTTTAGCTGCCGTCACTAAAACCAACAGCAGCAATGGCACTTAACTCACTAATGCAATTAAGGGCTCTGAACCTTGGCTATGACTGCAGTAAACAGAAAAAAATGCAGGGAGTGTTAACACAAAATGACAAAAGAAAACTACACCACAACCAACTATAAATGGAGGCTTTTAAAAACATAATACAGGCTGAAAGAACTGTGAATGCCATTACAGGTGTTTCTTGGATGCATTCTTAGATTGTGTTTGACAATTTCAGCCTTGTTGGTAAGAGACAACTATCAAAACAGAATTCAAACTAACTAGGTTACTGTCAAATCCTCAAAGGTCAACAACTCTCAGGCATTAGTGCTTTAATCAGTTTCTGTTTTAGGAATATTGCTGTATAACGACTTAAAAAACATGATCTGCCTCTCGTATAGATGCCTGTGAGTTTAAGGCAAGGCTTTAGATGGTGCTGTGCATTTTCCTTACACTGTAGCGTCGCCAGTGCCTCCTCATCGCTATTGACAATGATGGTCTGTTGTGATGCAGCAGTACGGGCCTTACGAGTGGGATGATCTAGGTTGTGGAGACGCTCCATGTGAAACTTCAAATGTCCATTACGATTAAACCTGACATGAGAAACCAGAGAAAACAGAAACCTATCAGCACATTATCAATGATGGCAGCTAATAAAGAATTGAGCACACAGCATATTATATATATATATAATTTCATGCAACAAGTTAAAGAACAACACATTTTACAATGATTAGAGTTACTTATAGTCTAACCTTTGGCCACAGAGTTTACATGAAAAGGGTTTCTCATTGGTGTGTGTCATCATGTGTCGACGCAGATCTTTCTTGTTCTTGGAGGCAAAGCTGCAGGTGGAACATTTGTGAGGGCGCAGGTAGGAATGCATCCCCATGTGAGTCTAAGATAAAACATAATATCAATGGTTGTCAAAAAATGTTATGAGAAAATAGTACAGGAGAAAACTACACAGCACAAGGTATCAGGAAAAAAAGCCTCACCTTGACCTCAGTCCAGGAGGTAGAAGTGAAGTCACAGTCAGGACACTTGAAGGTGCTGGAATCCAAGTGCGCCCTCTTGTGGTTTTCCATGTCAGAGCGGCCGTGGAAAGACTCCATGCAAATGCGGCAGGAGAACCTTTTAGTGCTGAGACCGGGGGAACTGACTGCAGATGGAGAGGCTGGAGCATCACTGCTCAGCTAGAAGAAAAAAACAAAATCAATGAGGTCTGAGAGGAGAAACACTTAGTGGAGACAAACTTAAAAGTGGCAAAAAGTAATGATCTTGTACAGATACCTCCACCTGCTGTAAAACACCATCCGGCAGTGCTGAAGTAAGGTAGTACTTGTCACTTTTAATGTTCTCTGATCCAGACACTTCAACAGTCTGAGATGGACTTCCTTCACCATTACTGCAAAGACAATATGGGTACATTATCAACATGACTTCTTGTTGTGGTTGTAAACACAAATCACCATTTGATTAGGACCAAACTCCAACTACCCACAGAGTACACAAAATACCTGTGACTGTTTCTTTTTGTGTGCACAGCATAAAAATGGTCATATAGTAAACACACAAACACAGTTGTTTTTTTCTGAACATAACATACTATAAAAAGGGTGAAGTTGTGTCTTTTTTTTTGTAGTAAAATTTTCTTACTGTTCACATACGATGTTTATATTTATTTACACATAACTGTTTATACAGCAATTGATTAAAAGACCAATTATCAAGTATGAAATTAATCAACAGCTTGAAAATTCAATTTTCTCCAATATCAGCCTTTGAAATTTCAGTACTTTCTGGGTTCTTTCCCTTTTCCATGCCAGGAATGGGATATTTGGCTGGGGACCAATAAAAAAAAGACATTTCATGAAGTCATTTAGAGTTTTGGGAAAATCTGATCAATGTATGTTGACATCTCCTAACATTTTATAGATTTTTAAAAATTTAATTGATTCATCAAACAAAAATAAGGGACAGATTCACTGATAAAGAATAAGTGTATTTGTAGCCTTGAAAGCAATGAGCTGTTTCAACAGTTTTTTTAATGTGTTAAAAATTACTAGTAAATGTTGACTAAAAAACATGGTTCCAAGGGTACAAAATCCAAATGCTTCAATAATTACTGTCAGTGTTCAACAATTCTCACCATTTCCAGTTGTAAAACGTATTCCTCTTAATAAGAAAGTTCAGGTGTTGAGGGTTACCTGTATCCTGGGCTGTGGATCTCTTCAGCTGCCTGTTCCACCACGCTGAATTCTCCTCCACCCTCGTAGGACTCAATGGCGATGTGGGTGAGCTCTCCACTTTCAGAGGTGGCTGTCTCGTACGCTTCTTGAAGCACCGTCTCTCCGTTCTCAGAGACATGGAAGGTCACAACCTTTTGTGTCTGGCCTGGAGTTGAGGTCATTGTATCTGGTGCTGTAACTGTCCATGTGCCCTTTTCTAAACCTTTGCCCTCTGACTTGAGCACTGCCACCTGAAGAGAACAAAAAACAGTTACCGTATTTTCCGGGTGATAAGTCGCTCCGATATGTTAGTCGCACGAGCCAAAAAATGCATAATAAAGAAGAAGAAAAAAAAAAACGTGTACTAGTCGCTCTGCAGAACAGGTCACATTTGTTCGGGGCTCAAGCCGCGGCTGCGTGCTGTCAAATATGACTTTTAACTTCTTTGGAATAAATACCATTGGTGAGCAGTAGCACTCACCTGTAAGGAGTTTCCCACTAATTCTCGAGCATTACTCATGTTTAACAGCAGGTCGAGGGCGTTCTGGGCTGACAGATCACTTGATTCAGCTGAGGAGCACATTGAGACATTTTAGTGCTTACACAAGGCAAATTGTGAATATTTAAATTTATCTTGTGGAATCATTACAGACCTTGTTCATAGATGATGGTGGTGTTTCCCAGTGCATCCTGGGACACGGTGGCATGTTCCATTCCTTGCATAGCTTGTAGTGTTGAAGGATCCACTGCAACCTTGAAGGAGGGAAAAAGAGCAAATGAAATTATATCAGAATTTAAAATACATATCGCTTTTTTTCCCTTGAATACATGCAATATCTTAACTAACTCACAATAGTGTTCTGTATGCCCTGTGAGTCCTCATGTTGCTGTTTAAGCTCCTCTATTTGCTGTAGAGTGAAGAAGGGTCTTCGTCGTCTTCTGACTGGCTCCTCAGGATGAGATATCGACCATTCCTCAAACGCCTCAGGGTGACGACACTGCACATGAAGGCGCAGGTTCTTCCTGTGCTTGGTTGTGAAGTGACACATATCACAGGAAAAAGGCTTTTCTCCTGGACAAAACACACACAAACACACATATGATGAATATCCATTTCAATGCATCATTCCTGGAAATGATTTTACAAAACAAAACAGTATCCTCCAACCCTGTGATTCTCAACTGGTGGGTCGTGGGCCTTTGCCTGAGAAAAAAAAATGTTAAGAAAAAAAATAAATTGTGTGTAACGCAGGTGTCAAACCTAATCTGTGGGCAAAAAAGATGTATGCTCTTGCCTCCTTTCTACTCCTTGCTGGATTTCATGTTACCGCAAGAATTGGGTTTCCCGCTCAGGTGATCACAGTCAATTAGGTGGCTTTCTCTTGCAGTACCAGGAAGCAGCGGAGATCCCTGGGACACACTCAAACAATTGTCCTGCAGGTCGGTGCTACATGGGTTTTTATACAAAATCTCACTGTAACAAGCCTCCAAATTAAAATGCCTGATTCTTCAATCTTTGCAGCCGACTACCAGTGTCAGACCGTATGAGACAAGCCATGCATAGAAGGGCAAAAAAGCAGAGTTGTTGAGTGCACGTTAGCTTTAGCATTCCCACTGGGTTGTATGGCTTGGTTAGCTTAGCCTTTCACATTCGTTTATATGGGTCCGCTTAGCATTTGCTATCCGTGCCATACTTCTATTGTTTCACACTATTATAACGCTCTGGATGTCAATTCAGCATTTATTCTGTCCACTGTTGCTAATTATCTGCCTGTGCATTTTTGTGGCAGTTTCTATATAAAAAATTGACTAATTGATTTCTAATGAAATGCATTATGCATTTCAATACAAACTTCATACTAAGATGCAATACTCAAATGTGCTTGCATGTGTATTAATACTATGTACCTTGGATTAACAGGTTATTTATTAACTCATTGGCCTATTTAAAAACTTGTTGCTCCTAATGATAATGGGTTGACCAACTTAATAGCACAATGTTATGCAATGGTGTGAACTTGTCTCAAGTTATTATATTGTCTTCTTCTCCTTTCGGCTGTTCCCCTCAGGGGTCGCCACAGCGAAATACCAATGATTTGCATGTTTGATCTGGCATAGGTCTTTTATGTCAGATGCCCTTCCTGACACAACCCTCACAACAAGGGACAAATTTGTGCTATATTTATTGTACAACATTGAATATAATAGAGAAACTATTTATGAAAGTATTGGCAATACAACAAGTCTTATTGTTAACCATAGATGATGAATTGTGCACATCGACTTATTTCCTTGGTCCTGTTTTCATACAGGCCGGGTTTGGTATGATGATGGCGAGCTAAAGAAAAGGCTTCTAGCCCAAAGAGAATCCTCAGATAAACCGTCTGGGGATTCCCACCAGGAACCCCGTCCACTGCTCTATCTGGGCTGGTAAGAGGCTCTTACAGCTGACCTGCAAACACTCTCATGCACTCCAGTCTGCGGCCCTGCTTCCATTCCCATTTTAATGCCCTTTAACATTTTTATTTCTGTATTACATGAAAAAAATGTCCTTCCTGTGACACTGACCTGTGTGTTTGATGGCCAGATGAGACATGAGGAACTCCTCTTTGGATGTGGAGTATTTACAGTAGTCACATTTGAAGGGCCGGTCATTGATGTGGGACAACTGATGGTTGAGCAGCAGTTTCTTGTTGTCACACATGTAGTCGCAAAACTCACACTTGAACCTAGACATATGCATAAAGTGTCACTCAGATGATGCTGATTTTAAAACACAAGCAAACTAAAATGCTAATGTCGACACATGAATGCATATAGTATAAAAAAAAAAAATAAATCAAGGAATTCCAAGACATTGTTTTTACATAGTAGAAAACACTACAGAGGCAAATACTGACTTGCTGTCTCCAAGACTCTGGATGTGGGTCAGCAGGTGCATTTTAAATGTGTACCGCTTCTTAAAGGATTTTCCACACTGTAAAGAAAAAAAAACATCCCATCAAAACCATACAAATTATGCATCATATTCTGATAAATTTCCCTTGGACTATTAATGTTATCTGACCTTATCACACATGTGTGGTTTCTCTGAGCTGTGGGTCTTCATGTGCTGAGTCAATCTCTTTTGCATTGGGTAGACTCTGTGGCAGACTGGACAGGGGAACTCTGACACCTTTGGTACCATCTGGAATCAGCAAAAAAAGAAAGTACCGGCTTAATGAGTCAAAAAGAAGCAACTGGCTAAGACAAAAATGCAATGTAGTAACTCTGCATCATAAATTAACAATATTACCATAATATCATATAGCACTACTGATGGCTGGAAGAGGAATATGTTCAAGTCACCTTTATGTCATGTGCTGTTGCTACGTATGTCCATATTACATATATAGTTCATGTTTGATTGATGTTATGCAACTCTCCGTATCTGACTCTTACATCATCATTACTGTCAGAGCTCAAACAAAACTCAAGTATGACTCACCGGTTCAGGCTTTCGTTTCCTGTGGGTTGAAAAAGAAATGATCAGTAATAACAGTAACAACAAGAATGCTTTTATAAGTATGTACATGTTGTATAAAACTAACTTCTCTTTGTTATGGACTGCTGAGTGCCGGATGACATCTTTCCTGTAGACACTGGTATAATCACACGTCTCGCACTTGAAAGGCTTGGTGCCCTCATGATTGAACATGTGTTCCTGAAGAGCAGACTTTTTTTTAGGACATTGAACACAAATGTCTCTAAATACAGGTTTAACTGTGTGTTTTATTGTGACTAACCTTTAGTGACGACCAACGTTTACAGCGATAGTTGCATTGGAGGCACTTAAAGACCTCTGGGTCATTGCCTTCATGAGAGTCAACATGGAAGCGCAAATCTTCTTGTGTGAGGAAACGTGAACCACAGATCCAGCAGTTATGAGGTCTCAGGAGTGGTTTGAGGGATTTATAGTACCGGCTAGAAGATTATTTAGAAAATGAAACAATTACCTTGTCATGAAAGCTACTTAATACCACTTGTAATATGACAATTTAATACTTACTTGCGATTGACATATTTTTTATATTTCTTGCGCAGAAAACGCTTGGAGGGCCGACCTCGTTTCCGCGGGAAGAAGTCCTCCTCTGGCTGTGTGTTGGATGAAGGGTCTTTGTTCTCAGAGTCAGACTGACTTATTGCTGTCTCAGCTGTATCTCCCTCTTTCAACACATCAGGACCATTTTCTAAGCCAGAAGAGGTGGCCTCTTCAAGTACACTTGCATCCAAACTGACCCTGGGCTTCTTGGCAATACTCTCTGCTTCTGCAATGAACATGTCACAACACAAAGACCATGAATCAGATCATCCAAGAATGCAAGCTTTGCAAGGATCTACAAGAAATCGTTTTTCCACCTTGGCTGCTGTAGTCTTCCTCTAAAGGGGTGTATTTCCTTGGACGTCCAACCTTACGTCGAGGCCGCCCCTCAGAGGAGGAGATGGACGGAGTAGTTTTTTTCAGGAGGGCAGGTGGTCTTCCATTGCAGTCCTGTTCCCCTGGATTATAATCACTATCCTCTGGAGATAAACAACAGATTTAACAATTAATAAAATTATTTTATTTCTGGAGGAATGTCTAACTCACATTTGTACAGTGTAATTTATTTAGATGTCACTCAAAACTGATTTAAGATAGTTTGAAACTCTCTGTACAATGTTTTCATGCACACAAGGCAAACTTCTTTTTTGTAATGTGAGAATGCAGTGTTTCTCTTATGTGATGCCATGGTGTGTATCACTACTTACTGCTCCAGTATTAAGAGAAAAGGGAATTATCTCAGAAGAGCAATTCTCTAGAAAAGAGCGATGATGTCACTGTACTTAGACTAGAAACACGCCTAGCCCATGCCTCTTTGAATTGGTTAACTTGCATATTTATATGTGACAACAAAGAACAACTCTATGAGGGATGAAGAAAAAAAAAATTGTCACCGACCTTCAGGATCATCAATAGCACCAGCATCTATAATGTCATCCTCCTCTTCTTCTGCTTGCTGTCGCTCAGCACCTTTGACTCTTTCTGCCTTCCTTTCCTCTGCTTGTTCCTTGGCTGCCTGGCGACGAGCCAATGTTTCACTTTTTGATGGCCGTCCACGTTTACGCTTCTTTGGCATTTCACCTTAGAATACACAAGCAAAAACCAAACAAATTATTAACTATATGCAAAATAACTGCTACGATCTACAACCATAACCACAATCCTACCTGCAGGTTTGAAATGCTTGTCTCGCATGTGGTTAATGAGGGTGTCTTTGGAGGCACTTTTGTATGGACACATTTTACATTTAAACTGTTGTACGATCACAACTTCCATCATCTCCTCTAACTCAGCCAGGTTTGGTGGGCGATCTCCTGAGCGTTCTCCCACTGTGGATGTCTCCATTTCCCTCACCAAACTAACTTCATCTTGAGGTCCCTGGGAACCCTGCGGCTCCTCTTGGCTTGGTGAGCACTGTGGAGCTGGCTCAGATTCTGGATTAGAGATGTATGTGCCACTGCTGCTGATGTAAGGCCCGGACTGGCTCTCACTGCACTCAAGTGCTTCAGGAAGTCCACATGACCCAGCTGTGTCTGCAAGAGGGTGGTCCGATGAGGAACTGTCGTCTGCATATAGTGAGGCTTCAGGGCCGTTGCTGTTTTCTGTGTAACATGAGTGCTGCGGCTGTTGTTGAGAGTGCTGTGGCTGATCAGGATCCTGGTTTTGTTCATCATCATCATCATCATCATCATCCCTAGTTTGATACTGAGAACAACCAGGTTGCTCTGAGTCTGCAGCTGCAACACACTCTGCGCTATACTCTGTACCATACGGCCGACTCGTCTGGGTCCTGTGGTCTGCACTACTGTCAATGTAACTGCGTGAATGATGTGGCTGCTCTCCATCATCCACTGCACACTCCAGGTACCCAGCACTGCACTCCACCACATAGTGACCATGGCTTGTAGGATTTGAGTCAGCCCTGCTGCATTCTACGTATCCAGGCAAGTCATGGTCACTATTATCCCCACTGTAGTCTGGGAAGCCTGACTGAGAACGAGTCTGATCTGGCTCCTCCCCTGAACACTCCACATAAGATGATGAAGACTCCCCGGTCTGGTCTGGACCATCTGCACTGCAGTCCATATACTGGGAAGGGTGAGAGTGCTGAGGCTGGTCTGGCTGACTACTGCTGCTATCCTCTGGGTAGCCTGAGTGTCCAGGCTGGTCATCAGGCTGGTCAGGCTCCAGGTTCCCCTGCAAGTCTCCCTGGTCCAAACAGGTGGATGTTGGACCTTCACCAAGAGATTCTATGGCTATACGATCCGCCAAGGCTGAAGATGACATTTGGGCTACCACAGGAGCACCTAAAAATGTCAACAAACACATGCAACATTTAGAATTATTTAAATACGGTTGGCGTCATCAAAATCAAGACAACGAACTTGAAAATGCTTTTGAATTTCATACTTATCAATTTTAAATTTTACAGAACAAATACAGCTCAACTGTTTTCTTTTTTTCTTCTTTCCTTTCACTGTCCATTTACTTTTCTCTCCCCTTCCCTTTCATAACTCTCACATCCACACTTAATGTACCACACACACATTCACAGGAACACTACATAACACATACGCAACATATGCCTTTCTCCCCTTTTCTATATCTTCTCATTTCTTGATGCCTCATTCATTTTCTTCCCCTAAATCCTCTGCAGGGTCAGGGTGGGGCTGGAGCCTATCCAAGCAGAAAGGCAGGTACATCCTGGACAAGCTACCAAGCTCTACCAGCTACATGGCCAGTATATAAAGACAGATACTGTACATTTACACTCATATTCAATTTCAAATAATCTTTTTGCTTGTTTTTGGATTGTGTTGGGAAACTGGAGTATCCCAAAATCCACATAGACATGAGAACACACGGACTTCAAACTGAAAGGCCTTATCAGCCAGAAGTGGGCTGAACCCAGGATACAACCATGTCATGTTGTAGCCATTGCCAGTGTATGAACCCAAGTTGTGATTTAATGCACTGTTAATCTTGCGATACTATCAATATATAGCTTTGTCTAGTCATGCCTCACCTGCTATATACCAACTCCTTGAATGTATGATTTAATAACAATGACACAAAGACCCACCATCATCTGGTCCTTGTAAGATCAGATACTGTGTTGTTTCTGCAGCCCCATCTTCTGCACTGGTCACAGCAATACAACCTAAGAGGTGAAATAAAGTTCATGTGACTCTACTGTAATCACACTAAATAAATAAAACACACCCTTAAAGCCAGTCATGATATGAGGAAATGTGTAAGATCTGCTTAAATACCATTCATAATGTCAGGACCGATGGTAGACTCAATAATCTTATCTATTGCAGAACCCAGGTCTGATGAGGTAGAAGCAGTTGAATCAGAAACTATCATGGCTCCATCTGATACAGCACTAGAGTGGACCAGCACTTGGGCTGACTCAGACACCAGGACTGACTGAGTCACTGTGGAGACGCTGGACACGCTGGTGGACTGGGCCACAGAGGAGGAGTCTGGGAGGTGGACAGATGAAACTCTGACATCTGTACTGGAGCTGGTCTCTGGGATGAACACCTACAACAGAATGAAAAACAACATGATTAATAGACTACACTAAGGACAAAAACTCCTTGTCTACATGTTTCTGATTTGCTTATGTATCTAAATTATTTTCAATAGCTTACCACAAGCCCCTCTGAGCTCTGTCCCACGTGGCAGTCAGACTCTGGAGCCTGTGTATGAGAAGCAGCAGCATCACTGCTATCTGCAGACATGGCCTCTGATGATTCCATACCCATGCCACTTTCCGATGGCTCTTCCATCCCTGATGGACCTGCATCACTGCTGCTTTCCACCTCTATCTCCTCTGAATCCATTACTGTCCACAAAAACAGAAAACATACAGCATACAATAAATGCCCAAAACATAATCATCTTATGATGACTAGCACTCTGCTTATGCATGATTGCCTTAGATCACTGTCATAAGCTACCATTTCATGTAGACTGCTAGAACATTACAAGCTACAGTATGTAGCTGGGTGATGGTGTCCTTGTTTTTGTTTTCTCCACAGGAATTTTTCAACATAGATTTGGACCATCCCTTAAAACACCAAATGAGGCAATATCCTATGAAATGATGACCATTCCTTCAGCAGAGTTCAGACTTATAGAATCAGTTAAAAGGCAGTATGTGCTGCCCTATCAAAAACCTTTTTGCCTTTAATGTTTTCACTTGTTTATATGTTTGCAACCTTCAGTATGAATTTTACTAAAGCCCAAATTAAGTGGTGAAACTGAAGCTAAAAAAAAAAAAAACAATTTAGCACTTTACTATCAAATGCTGTGGGACCTAAAACCTTTTGCTTCAAAGTAGGTCAATCTGATCGCCATGACAGCTTAGGATTCAAAATGCAAAACATAGGTACATTATTATGTGTACAGTACAAAACATTGTAAAATACAAGACTTAAACTACGAACGAACCCCTAATCAGAGTAACACAGGGAGCTGTTAAGTTGCCTAGTTAAATGACTACTTTCTGCACGCCATGGTGAATAGTGTCATGAATTTGCAGTCACCGCTATTATGTCCTGTATGTTTTAGGGAAAAACAAACACTACTTCCACGCTGTTGTTCTCGGGGCATAGTTTATTGCAAAGGTTGCAGCGAATGCAATGGGACTGTCCGAGCATGAAACGTTAGCATTTGCTCGACCTGCTTTTCCATAATATCATTATATGTTTGGTAATAAACGGGCAATGAGGAAAACATCTCACATTTATACCCAGTCTCTACCGTTAAAACGAAACATTCGTGCTCAGCAGGTCCAGGTTTTTAGACTCGGTGTCAATTGAGGACACGAAGTGGGGACGCTAACGTTAGCCTTTAGCTTGCTGACCAGCTTTGTTGTCAGCTGAAAATTGTGGTTTGAAGCCTGCAAATCAAATGTTAATGCCTTTCGTTTACAGGGTATTGGTTCTGATTACTGAGTCGGACAACCAGGTCCAGCTAGGGGCGAGTAAGCCGCCTAAAAGGACTCGACCTGCGGGTGTTTCTCAGCCGCCAAAGTGACATGCTAACCGCTGAACACGGGCCTAGCTGCCCTTCACCCTGCCTGCTCCGCGTCGCCATTTTAGACCAGGCAGCCTCTTTTTACACTCAGGCATTCTGAAAGCTCTACTGGGGACCTCGAGGGCTTCGGCTGCGGCAGACCGCCCAAATAGTCTCCCTGAAGAAAATGAAACTATTTTCTAACACCGACACGAAAATCCCCACTCTTTTCTCTTACCGTGTATATGTTACACCGGTATCCCGTTGTGTCGAAGCTCTAAAGAACACGGATATTTGTTACTGAAAATAGTTGCTTCTTTCTAGTCGGGCGCCATGAGTATCTCCTAGCTTCCTGTCGTTGGAACCGGATCTTATTTAGTATTTTTGTTGAAAACCGGCACGTTGTGTGGCAAGATGCTTATGTCTTCGCACATTTAAATGTGTTATACTTAATGCTTGTTTGTATGTCACACGTTACTCCAACGTCTCGGTGAATGTAATGTTTCCAAATACTTGGGAGAACTATTGTTTTTAGTGGAAGGCGGATTACGCAATTGACTGCGGAGTAATATGCGTCATCTGAGCCCGTGTGCTACAGTGCTTCGTCCTGATAATCAGTAACTACTGTAAGCATTTTAAACTAAGGTACTTTTTACGAGTATTAAAACATATACGTGCCAACGCTTTTCACATATCTGTTCATAGTTCTACAAATTTGAGCACTGACCATGATCTGCAGACAAAATGTGCACTATTTGTAAATGACGAGAAGAAATAAATCACGAACACTGTTAAGTACTAGTCACCTGTCGAGTGTTTGTTTTAAGGCAAAAATGGACCAAGACGTAACACGTTTATACATGCAATAGTTCTCTGCGTACTGAAACTACTTAAGCTGTATCAGTAGTTCCCAAAGTTTTTCAGCTGAATACGCAAAGGACGCAATGTGTTTTCTACTCAAACAGGGACACATTATAAACTGACAAGATATGTTGTTTTTTTTTGTACATATGGTATTTTGCCCTTTAAATGTAAAAATTACAGGATGCAACATAAAAATGACAGTTAAAGTGTTGTATATTCTGATCAGGATGAACTAAATAAACAGTAAGTCAGCAACATAAAGCAAAGAATATTAAAATGATCAAGATAGATGAATAGAAAATATAAAGAAAAATACAACTGAAGAAAAAAAAAACAAGGAAATTGAACAAAGCCACTCATATTTAAAAGTGAGGAAAGAAATTCACAAGATGAACCAAAATGAGCATAATAATTAAGAAATCGATAATAAGGATCGAAAAGCTCAAAATTCTGATCATAAGTTTGTAAAAGGCAAAATGTGATGGTTATTCATGTTTATTTATTTTTAAATAAATGGATATAAACTAGACAGTTTGCAATATGAAAAGATTGAATGGGATTTCTGAGTAAAAATAGTTGAAAAAGTTCAAGAGTTCAATTAACTATTCAGTGGACTAGTAATCAAAGGGACGTCAGAGGATGGAAGGAACATTAAGAAACACCATGGAATGCTGCGCTGTCGTTGCCATGGTAACCGCACATTTCATTTGAGTTCTCCATTTCCTGTGGGAGAACATTTGTGAATAAAGCCTAAATTATTTAATAATTACAATAGATAGATTTACAAAATGCAATTCCTGGAATGTCCTGAAAGAGTTTGACATTTTGGTGTTTGAATGGTGTGAATCAGATGAAAACTGAGGTGAGGTCCAAAAAAGGGGCGAATAATAACTAGAAAATTTGTAATCTTGAAAGAGATTGTGTGGGATTGCTGAGTCAAAATAGTTGAACTTGCTGGAAAAGTGCAAGAGTTAAATTAACTACTCAGTGGTGCAATAATCCAAGGATCAAAGCACTGTTGTTGCCATAATAACCACACATTCTGTTAAGAGTACTCTATTTCCTATGAGAAAAAATTGTCAAAAAAGCTTAATATAAACGTTAAAATGATGAAATACAATAACAGAGATGTCCTGAATAAATGTGAAGTTTAAATGGTTTGAATTGGACAAAAAATGTAGGAGTAGTTAAATGACAAAAACATACGGAAGACTCAAGACAACAATAGTGGGATTGCTGAGTGATGCAGCAATCCCACTGATGAAGAGTGAGAAGAACATTAGTCGGGTTGCAATTCCACTTATAAATGCATAAATGAACATAAAGATCCTCTACAGACCAACAACAGTCACTTAATCAGAACAAACTAAACTCATACTGTGGTAAAATCATTTTTAAGATTAACTGCTTTTAGCAGAATTAAGCTTTCACAATCAAGGATTTCAACAAGGGGCTGGTCATTCTCATGAAATGTTTATTGCATTAAAAGTTTTGCATTTAATACAAAAATTTCAGTTTTATAAATACTCAGTGAAGGAGACATACATTGTCATCCAGTGCAAGTAAGCGGCATCCAAACAATTTTCAGAAACACATATACAAAACATAAGCTTTAGAACACAAAAATATTAATATTAGATATTGCCATAAATATTAAAATAATCCAATACTGTTAAAAGTCTGAACCTGTCAGACAGAAATCATTAAAAAATCTGAAATGAGCCAGATATTGTAGTTTTTGAGAACATTAAATCATGGTTATGGGAATTTTTATGCTACCATAACCTCCCAGTTCACAGATGATCTGACAGAAGGCACACTGAAGCATTGCTTTCCTGAAATGAGCCTCGGTAATGTTTGTAGGCCAGTGCTGTATAAATGTAGCCAACATCAGACATGATTATTATTCACATCCCAGAAAGCACACGTACATTATACAACAGGTGCTTTACACAAATGCTGCACCACAGTCTCCTGGTCACCTGCACAGGAGAGAAAAAGAGTTTGCTACCACATTACACATGGTTTTGTGCTTATTCCTGTGTTTAAGTCTCCTTCAGTAACTAAAGCTTGAGGCATCAGTGCACTTGAGAAGGTCGTATTTCACATAACCCACACGATCCACCTGCTTTCGGGGATTCATTCGCCAATAGAAGCGGTCTCGGCAGAAGTAGATATGGCCTAAGAGAGAATATTAGAAATAAAACACAATTTAAAATTAAAATCTGAAGTAAAAAATAAGTGTGTTCATATTAATGAATAATTAATTGATATAGGTGTTTTATTTACCATTGTAGTGGAATACATCATGTGCATCGTTAGGGACGCCACCAAAGACTGCATCTGTGTATCGGGGGTATCCTCTGTCAATTTTTTGGGTCTTCACATCAAGCCTGTTTTGATCACATGGAAAATCATCCCAGAAAATGTTATTGACGTCACAAGCATGCTAAGCACTTTCACATTATTTTTATGTAAACACCCACAGAAAAGAATAAAACCAGGGATGTTGTCTTTTATATATCTGGAGCAGGAAAGACAGACCTGCTTTCGAGGTTTCAGGTTTTTCTGAATGTCTTTCTTACCTCCAGAAGTTCTCTCCACTAAAAAGCAGCACTTTTCCTTTCCCCCTCTGCAGCGCCCCTTCCACCTTCTGAACGCTGCTGGGAAGGCCGAGCTTCTCCACACTGCGAGGACCGTGAACGCTCTGATCGGTGTACACCCAGAACTGTGTCCCTGAAGAAAGAAAGGTTAAAGGTCACAATCAAAATGTAGTCCGATGATATTATAATGGTCCGCACTGATTAGCCATTTTATGAAAACAGCTCAGACCAGTAATTATTATATGCGCCCTTTCATTTAGTCACATGACTTTTGACCTTGTGTGATCCTGAAGGGTCAAAACTCATCATGCTAAATAGTAACGTAATGGGCATTTTTGGTAATTTGATTAGGTAAGGTAGGTGTTTATTTTATAGTTGTCTTGTTTTTTGCTCCTTTCTACACTGTGAAGCTGCATTACCTGAGAAGAAGTACACTTTCTTGGTGAGAATGTCCTCAAAGGCAGAGTCGACAACAGCAGGCAGATGCGGCCACCTCTTAGAGATAGAGAACGGTCCTTTGAGCTCGCTGCCTCCCTTGCTGGACATCTTCCAGTAGTTTCTGTAAAAGAAGATATAAATTACCACTACTGCTTTGTTATTCTATTCATGTTATTTGAAACGTCCAATTTGCTTACCCGTCTTTGAAGAAATGCAGTTCTCCTCCAACTGTAGTGATACTGTCAAACTTGGTCACCTTGCAGGCGTCTACAGTTGGATCCACGGGATGAGTGGTGGTAGGAGTGCTGGGCTCAGTGGGCTCGGGTTCCTCGGTCGCGTCCGTCTCGTCGGTCTCTGGGTAGTCCGTAGTGGGAGGCTGAGGTGGTGTCGGATCAGGACCTGTTTTTTTTCCTAAAGATAAAACATCACAGTGTTAGTTGAGGTACATTGTTAATTTGGAAATTAAATGGTTTTGGTTAGCACTTTGTTGTGACCGCACCATAGAGATACTGTATGCCTTCAATGTCATCTTCATGGAGGGAGAAGTTTTCCACGTAGCTGTACATGGGATACATAAGAGCCTCCCTTATGTTGGAGTGATCCAGGCCCAGGGCGTGTCCAAACTCATGGGCTGCCACCAGGAACAGACTGTAACCTGGAACATATACATTCATATTTCTTAGTCATTTAGATCAGCGATGGAATGCTACTACATACTTTTCCTCAAGGAAATAAAAAAATACTTCAGTTTAATGCTACTTTGTACATTTTCTCCATTACATTTTGGTGAGAAACATTGTACTTTTTATACCACTGTGTGTATTTCACTTGTGTAATCACTTACTTTTCACATTAAAAAAGAGTATAAATCTCAGATGCGGTGCTATACAAATATTTATCCTGTAGTGGACATTTAGATGGATACTTCTGAAATGTAACAAGGTACAAATAAAAAAGAATGCCATGACTAACAAATATAATTTCTTTGTTATATTTCATTACTTCTTAGTTTTATAACAAATAATCTTAACTGGGCAGAAAAAGTTGAGAAATGATTAAAGGCAATATTAAAAACATTTTCTCGAGAGACATTCATGCTAGTTTTGACATGTGCCTCAAATGTAATGTTTTTTTCTGTCAGTGTTATGAGTTCATAATTACATTTATCATGGAATTGCAGTAAATGTCTTATATGAAGTTAGTACTTATACTGGCTCGACACTGATGAAATTCACATCTGATAAAACAGAATGTTAAAGGTCCCATATCTTAACACACACTGCTGCATGTACTTAGATTTCACTGTGGTGTGTAACACATTCTGATTGGTTGAACCACAGGTCATTCCCAAAGTGACCTGGGATCATATTCTGACACAGGGTGGCTGTCAGAGAATAACTTTTTCTTATGTGATATGTCAGTAATATTGGCAGTTGACTCATGGGGTGGAGCCAATATTAGCTCGATTGTTTGGTTCTCTTTTTTGATGTCACAAGTAGCAGAAATTCAAAACAACGTGTTTACCTGGAGGCCATCATGTCAGGACATGGCAGAACTGAGATGTTATTTGCACAGCTTTTATTAAACACCAGTTTATATGAACCTCACAACCTAGTTTAAATGCATTTCACTGTACAAGACCTTTACACAATATGTGGAAGGACACATTCTACATAATGAGCATATCTATATTTAAGGCACCTTTTCTTAGGTGATATTTTGACTCCAACTTCAACTTGTATTTACGGTATATATTGTTATTATTGCTACTTTTACTCAAACTCGACTGATTTAGATTAAACTCATGTTCATCTCCTCCCTTTTTTTCCTCATTGAGTACATGCTTTCTCACCTTGGTCAGGACAGAATCCCCATTTCTGGTCGTCATCATAGTCGTCAGTAGTGCTGCACCACAACTTTCCATCTCCCCTTCCATCACTGGTGCAGGAGTCATACGTCTTACCCTGGAACACAAAGGGGAAGTGGCAGGGCTCTCCCTCAGAATTTCCGCCAATTACAGCAGTGTCTGGCCAAACAAAGACACAACAATGTCAGTAAGAAAACAATGCACTGTGACAGCCCCACACTGTTTACATACTGCTGTCTCTATCTCTCACCACGAGTGGGACAGAATCCATATTTCATGTCAGTGTCAAAGTTGCCTGTGGTGGCACACCAGCGGTAGCCATCACTGCGGCCCTCTGTGGTGCAGCTGTCATATTCCTTCCCCTGGAAGATAAAGGGGAGGACGCATTCCGCTCCGTCTGCGTTTCCTCCAAATGTGAACAGAACTGTCAGGAAATAAAATCAGAGGCAGAGAGAAGACGATGAGGCAAGACAGCAGGTCAGAAGAGAACTTCATCATCAATTCCACTGGACGACACATCTCCACTCTACAGTAATGACCTTTATATGAATAATACATGAGGTGAGTGACAATACAAGAGCAATACAGTTGAAGAAAGAAGAAATAAATGCTGGGAGGAAAAGCCTAATAGAAATAACACATCTAAGGCTAAGAAGAAAGCTGCAATTTAAATTAGAAACAAATTAAATAGATCACTAGTTTGCTGATTATATATGTCTAGTTTCTTTGTTATTTTATTTATTTTACACTTGTGTTCATCATATTCTTAAGTGCTGTGTCAAATTTTTTGTCTTTTCAAATTAGTTTGTTAATTTTTCTGCTTATTTTACAATATTTTCTTAAATGTTCATTTTGTTGATTGGTTTTATTTTTTGTTGCTTAAATCTAGTGCTTATTCTGTTCATTTTAATTTAATCAACCTTAAATCATAATGATCAAAATATTTCCAGTGTTCAGTCTCATGCTATCTTTCACATTTAAACAGTAAAATACACACGCATGCTGTAATATGTGGATTTGGTTTGTGTTACAGTTTCTAACTTTTACACTTTATCAAAACATGTACCGTTATGAGACAGGTTACCGGTCACTGGTTTAAAGCTATTCCTCTTTTCTAGTCTTTTAATAGAATAAAAGGAGGTTTTCAAACTATTTTCAAAGTAAATAATGATCACAGTATTGAGGGCTCCACTTGCACATCCTGTTACCAATAACACAGGCGTTGTCATTTTTCATTATCTGTCCTTTCAGAATAAAGTGTGAAGCTTACGTTCACTGGGACAGAAGCCAAACTTCTTGTCCCTGTCGTAGTCGGCTGTGGTTCCACACCATGGCAGGTTGTCTGTACGGCCCTCCGTGGTGCAGGTGGTGTAAGATTTACCCTCAAAGTTAAAGGGGAAGTGGCACAGGGCACCATCTCCATTCCCATAGCGAGTCTTCACAACTGGAATACAGTATATAAAACATTTAATGTAATATATAAAAATGACACCAGAGGGAGACAACCCCAAATGAAACGTTGACGTTGGAGTCATTTTCCTGTTATTACCTGATCCTTTTCCCAGTGTCCAGTGTTCATCATCATCAAAGTGGGCGTCTCCCTGCATACCCTCACCAGGAGGGTAGGCGTGGGCCAGAAGTCCGTCCTTTCCATCAAACGGGTAGGGGTCTCCGTGATCTGAACAGACATGGACAACTTTAAAAGCCTGTATCTTCACACTCTAATATGCATAGGTGTAGAGTTGTTGTGGGGGATTTGTCTGCTCTCAATATTTGTAAAATGCTCCCCCACCCCCCATTAAAAGACTTTACTTTAGATAATATGCAGCTCTTTTGTCTCTAAAAATTCTTCTTTTGTTCATTGTTGATTAATTTCATTTTTTTAAATTATTTCTTCATTCATGTTGATTTTTAGAAGATTGTGTTAATTTTAATTTAGATCTTATTTTGACTTTACTCTTTACTCTTATTTTGACTTTACGAGTTTGCTTTACTCATTTAAGATCATTTTGCTTCCTATTTTCTTCATTTTTCTTGATTATTTGGTATATTTTTCTTACATTTGTCATTTCTTTTTGCTCACTTTGTTTATTTTATTAATTTCTTGATCAATTTGGTTGACTTTCTTGATTATTTTGTGATGTGACTCATTTTCCTGGTTATTTGGTTCTTTTTTGCATTTTCTTGTTCAGTTTGTTGATTATTGTGCATTGTCTTGATTATTTTTGTCCTTTTTTATTTTCTTTAATTATTTTGTTGATTTTTATAAATTATCTTGATTATTTTTCTATTTTGACTCATTTTTTGGATTGTTTTGTCTGCAGATGTTAAGACAAAATTTATGCCCTTGCTTATATGTGCCTATTACTTCAAATACTTTTATTTGATACATTCAGCAGTACAGGGCTCCTGTTCTAACACTCAAGTGGGGTTAGCTTTGCAAATATGGACCCATTTAAAAGAAGCTAATTATGACCATCTCTACTTTTGCAACAGGAGAAATAAGAAATAAAAACTTTACATAAATAAAACTGTTCAAATTGACCAGGTTTAGTCATTAAAAGCGAAAAGTAGAAATAAAGACCTCTCTCTAATAAATGTCAACCACAAATGAAGGCTTTGTACCTTCTACAAATGTGAGAAATGTCAGCCTCCAGACAGGTTTTGAGAAAATACTATAAAATACTTGATGAAAAAGTGGCTTGGGACGGAGCTAATGGATTTTAGATTGACTAACACTGGTTTGACTTGTGATATCATAACTTACAAATATTCAAACTGGCTTATTTTCCTTGTTGTTCATCTTTTTGTGGTAGTACTGTGCAAGTTCTTATTAGTTCTTCATTTTTATTGTATTTTACAGACTATATTTAAGTATCACTTTGCAAACATTTACCAAGTTTTCCAAATGATATCATGATGTCTGCTGTCCCATCAAAGAGGCGGGTGAAGGTCAGCGGAGTCACATCACTCCACACTTTAAAGGCTCTGGCAAAGGCATCATCAATCAATGAGCTCTCCATGTCCGGTGAATAGTTCAGGATCCTGAGGAGAGCCAAAAAATAGGTAGTTTCAGAACTGAACACTACTTAACATCTATCCTATATGGTGATAAACATTGTTGTGTCTTCACTCACCTGTATGTAACGTCATTGTGGTCCCATTTGAGGTCTCCATCAAAGGTTTTGTAGTTGGCCACATCGGGAACGCCACAGCGAGGCTGCTTCATGGCATCCAGTGTGGGTTTGTCCAGTTGTCCAGTCTCCTCCAGACCCATCTGCCTCTGCATCCTCTTCAAAGACTTTTCAGTGGACATCATGGACTGGAAGCCACTGCGGTGCAATGTTTCCATGTAGCCAAATTTTTTCAGATAACTCTGGAGTACATAAAAAGAAAAGGGGCTTTATTACTGTCTTATAAAGCACATTTTAGTCACTCATGCATCATATAGTTTCAATTCAGAACAAAACATTTTTTATGTTGATTACCATCATTTCGAGACAGCCAGATTTACTCAGGTAATTATGTCCTAATAATGTCTATCAAGACAAAAAGAACCATCTGCTACTCACTTCTGCCAGCTCCATATCAGTCATGTTCTTGGTGATGTCTCCTGGGAAGGTGACAAAGACAGATGGGTGAGGACGGCTCCATCCATCCTGTATGCAAAGTCCCGAAACTAAACACAAAACTACAGCACAGCATCTCATTATGAGACCGAGATTGCTGCAAAATCGGAGGCAAAAAACAATCAGTGGCTTCCTTCTTTGTTTTGACTGGTAGATGTTGTCTTGTTGTCGTTCTGCTTTGTGCTCCAGGTCGGGGTTGTGGACCTTGTATTTATGCAACGTAACATCTTAGTCACTCATCCAAACCCCTCCCACAACTAACCTCAACCCTCCCACTCAGAACTCAATAATGTTTATGCTGAGTGGATGTGGGGATTTTCCAAAATATCCACATTTAGCTTGTCTTCTCAGGTAATGTGTTATGAAGTAATTGTACTGTAGGAGCGATTTCATTCAGAAAGGAAGTGACATTGGTCAAACGATGGCAGGGGCAAATTTGACCTATTATGGCAAACTATTCTGGCTGAATTCTCCAGCTGTTCATTCACTGAATAGTTATAAATTGTGTGTTTACTTGTGCAACTGTCAATAAAACAGTTACATTTTTTTCAGTTGTTTTATTCATGTTCTTGATTCTTTCTTTCCTTTTCCCCTCATTTTCTTTCTTAGAAGGTTACTTTTTCTTCACTTTTCCAATTATTTTGTTCACTATGCATAATTTGAATTAGTATTTTGCTACTTTTCTTCACTTTCTTGATTTTTGTTGATTATTGTTCATATTGTGGGATTCTTTTCTTCATTTTTTGCTGCTTATTGAGTTAATATTTGCTCACTTTCCCGATTAATTTGTTGGTTCATTTTGCTCATTTTTTTTTTGCTCATTTTGTTGCTAATTTAGTTCATTTTTATCACTTTCCCAGTTATTTTGTTCAATTTACTTGCTTATCTTTGCTCATTTCTTTGATTTTTTTTGGCTCATTTTGTGGATTGTTTTGTTGATTTTTTTTCTTATTCTGTTCATTTTTTGCATTGTGTAGCTTTTTTTAGTTCATTTTTATTCACTTTTCTGGTTATTTCATTCATTTTATTTCATTTGCATTACTATTTTGCTCATTTTTGCTAATTTCCTTGATTCTTTTGTCCACTTTTGTTCATCATGTGCATTCTTTTCTTAATTTTGTTCCTTATTTGGTTAATTTTTTCTCATTTTGTTGCTTATTTATATATTTTTGTCGATGTTTTTTCATTTTGTTGATTATTTGGTTAATTCTGTTGGTTTTAAATCATTTTTGCTATTGTGGTTACTTATTTTGTTCATTTTCCCTTTTTCATTTGCTGCATTATTTTGTTCATTTTTGTTCATTTTTCTGATTATTTTGTGTTTCTTATTAGGCTTTGATCATTTTCTTGATTTTGTGGTTTTGTTGTATTTCTTCATTTGGTGGATTGTTTTGTCCATTTTCCTGAATGATTTGTTAATTTTTGCCCCTTTTTATCTTCTTTTGCTCTCTTTTAATAAAGAGATAACAAAATTGATAACACAATTATTTCACCTGAACAGACTAAATAAAGGGTTCCATGCTCCAAATTTACAGCAGCATCTGTCTCCATGGGCCACATTCACTTGCATATAACCAATTAAATGAGAGTTTTACAAAAGAAAAAAAATCTACTAAGCTGTTGAAGTTTCTATTGACCATAATTTAATTACTTTGTTTTATTGTCACTATCACAATGTACCATTTAATTCATGTCTTCTAAGTATATTTTTACAGTGTCCATCATGGGATTCAGCCAGACACTTCTGTAATTTATATATAAAAATGAAGAAAACTCTGGTTCCACTTTTTTCATAAATAGACTTTTGTTTCCTTATCTGAACCTGGACAGAGAACAAAATGCTGAATTTGGTCACCTCATTATATTCCTTCAATCCAAATAGAAAACATCCTGTGTGTTATGTCGTCACCAGATAGGATTGTGTTGTTTTATTTGTTTTAATCAAGCTTCCATGGCAAATTAAAAAACATCCTCATTCAGTCTGATTGTGATATCACTGCTGGACAGATTTTGGGGAACTACCTGTTTTGTCATCATTGTTTCTGATGAAATATAGTGACTCAGTTTATTGGCTTAGGTGTCCTAATGGTAATGAGTATTACACCAATTGCTTCAGTGTTTTTCCTGAAAAGATAAGCACGGGCATTGTGCTTCTGGCTCTTTTTATACATCCGGTTAAAATATGGCTGTTTACGTAAATATACAATGTGTTTACTAAGAAAAAGTACACATGCATACATGTGTACTGTATGCACTGGAGTGCTGTGTTGGGATGAAAAAAGTACTTACAGGTGAGGTCAAAATTACAAGCTTGCCTGTTTTTGTTGGCAAATAAAAGCAACTTACTATTTCTAATTAAAACTAGTATGCTTTGAAATGCTCTGTTTAAAATCTGGCAAAGCTAAATAGCAATTGAGAAAAAAGCTGAAAAAATAAATCATAGGGGGACTAGTAATTTTGACCTCAGCTGTACTAAGGTTGCATTTCCCAAACTTTTTGTTCCTTTTTTATCTGTTTTGTTGATTATATTATTTACTGCTTGTTTTGGATTTTATCTACATTCTCTTTTACACTCAAAGTGAGCTGTGGATTCATTTTCATTAAAAGTAGAGTTGTTATGGCAGTTCATTATAATTTTTGATCAATACCATGGAGTTGCCAAATTTATCTTTGGAGCCTTGAACTAGAAGCATTTGGGAAACACTTTATCACAGCATCCTGACTGTAATAATTAAATATCCTCTCAAATCTTAGATAAGCCATAGGAAGCATATAAAATAAAAATACACATGCCAAGGAACTTACACACTATTTAATCTGTAGTATTGAGACGGATGTAAATGCCTTGACATTCTGGGGCATGAAAGCATTGAGGCATTGTGGGTAAGGATGCATCTCAGCCTTCTTGCCATGACTCACTGAGCTCCCACATGAAGCTGCAAATTCGGGGCTTTTTTCTCCGAGCACACTGCTGACATTCCTGCTTCTCATGCAAACATGTTTATTAAGTAACTGTGTTGCACATTCAGCTGTACAAAACAGTCAGAAAACATAAACTGATGTACCAAGTGAAATATGACACCGGGATCCTTGTCTAGATAATTGAAAACACTGGCTTCAGATGGTGAATCTTTTATTAGGTGTGGAGTTGTAAAGAACTGAGTGTGCGTCCTCCATCACACAGGGCTATGAAGAGGTTTACCATAAATGGTAAAAGACATTTGCCAGCTTTATTTATGTCTTAATGAAGAGGTAGTGTGAAATTTTGGTTTGGCGGTTTGATGATGAAAGCAGACTTCCTCACATCTGAACACATGCTTCCTGCAGTGGCTTAATTCTATTCTACAAAACATTATTGATTGACACTTGCTATCTTAATATTGTCAGAAATGTTGCCCCATGAACAACTGTATCAGAACTTTGTCTCAGTGCAATTTTCACAACGAATAGTTTTAAGTTTCCCACATTTCCCAGACACAACTGATTCTGACATGTCATCTTTTACAATCACACCCTTATAATATGGAATGAAATGACTGATCTTTAAGTTACTGGTCATTGTCATACAAAGGGTCATAATATGATTTAAATATATGACTTTGTTCATCTAGATTTTAAATTCCATTTATCTATTTTATTTTCTAATGATCTGTTATTTTTTTTCATTTATTGTGTTCTTCATTTTTGATTTCAAATTTCACTCTTCCATGACTGAATGTTGGAATGATAATAAATAATGAAAAATTTTATTTTGGTAACATATATTTTGCATATTTTTTTAAAAAATACATATTTTTAACAATCAAAAAACCAAAGAAGGAATACACTGAAGCTGAAAGCTCATTTTTGCTGATCTTGATCCCATCCATTGAATCTCCCGGAATGCAAATACAGAATACATCCAACTGAATTCACATTGCAGTAACACTAATTTCAAATCGTTTTACATTAAAACTCTCATGTCTCATTTGAAATGTCATGGCTTTTGAAACTCAATGAAAAGTCGCACAATTTCAATTCATCACTGTTTATTCCATAGGTGGATGCCAAAACAGAAACAAATCTTTATTTAACATTTGTTCTCATATTACATATTTGAAAACAAGCAACCCTCCTAAATTATTATTTCCTTTTCTTAGTTTAAAGAAGTTTTGAATGCAGATAGAAAGGCTTTTATTTTTACTCGGAAAAGTATTTCCAGTATTTTTTAAAATGTACAAGATCTAAAAATGGAAAGATACTTGAACCTATAAATACCAGATTAGTGGATTCATGATAACAAGCCTTATTAATTATTAAAAAATAACATTTTAAAGCACCTTGAACCTTTTAAAGCTCCTTGAACCTTGAACCTTAAATGTAGAACTGGCTCCATATTAATACATTATAAGCAATCACCATTTTTACTAGGGCCAGAATAGCATTACCTATTCACTCTATTCCTGTTTAATGATGATGAAATGGACATGATACATAGCCTTGCACAGCTATTAAAAGTAGGATCCATCTTTTATTTTCTCTGGAAATTGTGATTCAATAACATTTAGAAGGATGTTGCTCGGCAAAAAAATTCATGTAGCATAAACCACAGTACCTGCTGTAATACTCATGAATGTGGATCCTAAAATACACTTTAATGATCATATTCTTCCAAATAAGCTCTACAGTTTGGACAATTCTTGTGAAACTCTAGGTAAGTTATTTGAACTGTGGTTCAGTAGGTAGAGCAGGTTGTCCATGAACCAGAAGGTTACAGATAATAATATGCATGCACAGTTTGCATAGACACTAAGCTAAATTCAATAAATTGGAAACATTTATTAATTGCATTTTATTCTGTTTTTTTTAATTGAATCAGCTTTTAATAATTGAGTACAAATTAATTACCTTTTACAAGGACAATAAAAGATGCAGAAAATTGATAAATTTCATTTATTAGGAATTTATAGCTTGTAATCACCAAACAATTCCACCAGCACCATTTACCGCTACATATCATCCACCTCATTTTGGAGCTGCGTTTTCACAAAGGTAAAAACTGTTTTGAATATTTACCACTAAGAACATTTTATCATTAATTTCATGAAGCAGTTGAATTTTTTTTTTTTGCGTTACTGAAAGTATTGACTGAATTGACATTTCATGTGCTAATGATATATCATTCCATTTGATACAAAACAAGGCAGGAAACATACAGGCGTTACCAGGTCTTAACATGTTTGCCCTGCATAAACTCCTACTGGTTTTTATGTCTGACATATGTATCTGATTCAGACTTTGAGCTATTGCATCAAAGGCATCAAGTCAGATGTACAGCACTTCAAGCATACCCGATTCTTCTTCTCATGGTTTCACATTTTGCTGTTGCTTCCTGAGTGATTGTTACTTTCTTGACGGACATGTACAAAACTACTACGTAGTACTTCAGTGGCAATGTTTACACATGTGTAACCCTCAGCTTTTCTTTCTGTGTGCGCAAGAGTACATTTTGAATATTCTTTCTATTTGTGCTTCCATCCATCCATTTTCTACCCCTTAATCCTCATGAGGGTCGGG
>JAQQAE010000603.1:0-31397 GCA_029823295.1 Pseudamia nigra
AAGGCGCAGTGTCATATTTGGACAAAATTGACGGCTTTTAGATGCGCCTTATAGTCCGGAAAATACGGTATGTATTATCAATGGGTTGAATGTAGGTAATGTGGAGAATTTTTTGTGTTGGCATGAAAGTCACATAAAAAAAACTCTACAGCTCACAACTACTACAATAACTTCTGAGTCCAGTAAATCCAGGCACATCTGGAGCTATTTATTTTTTATCTGTTTGGTTAAATAAACATGCTTTAGACATTTAAACCAAGTTCAGTGTTTGTATTATTCAACATTTTTATGTCAATTTTTACACTTTTACTGCAAATGAATATGGGCAGCAAATATCGGTTATCGGCCTCCTTAACTACTAATAATCGATACCGACCCTGAAAAACCCCTATCGGCCGATCACTACCCTACATGCACTATGCATTCCTCCATCACATGCACGGATGATTTCAGGATCACTGAGGCCATACTTTAGAGCCCAGAGCACAAGACTATTGAAGACACACATTTCAGCCTGTGGATTATAAAGTCAAGTAAGTTTTGATGATATTATTGGGTAAATGTATTTTATTTATGTATCAATGTTTAACGTTCATTTGATGTTGTAATGCACACTGCATGCAGGGGGCATGGCCTCAATACCCCTGCAGTAAGCAGTGTGCTATGTACAGTACATGTGATTTTCCCCAACGATATTTAAAATCCCTGCTAAGGTCCAGCCATCAATTTTGTAAATTTCAGGTTTATTCCCATTTATCAACATAAATTCTGATTTATTCCCATGTAAAGATTCCGACTTTGACAAATCCTGAACTTTTGCAACCCTAATAGGGACAGGTCCGAAGTCCCTGAAGCAAACACAGAGCACTTTTTTACTTTGCCTTTTGTATGTTTATGAGCTTTTGGGGGAAAACACAGATGACAAATGTTACAAATACAGTCTAGTTGTGAGATGTTTAGTTGAGATTTTTTTGGAAACACAAAAAATGAAAATGCCTTTATTAGAGACAGATCTATCTGTATTCCAATGTAACCTCAACCAGGAGGAGGTCCACTCACTGAGCAAGAGGGGAGCTGTCTTTGTGCCTTCCAATAGTAGATGTGAGTGCACACTTAGTGGAGAGAAAACTGAAGCCTCAGATGGCTAAAAGCATACATGATTAAAATGCAATTTCAGTAAGAAGGGTGAGATGGATGAGTGACCTAAATGGAAATGGCAACTGCACAGGTACACTGACTCTGGCTAAACTGGTGAACATCACTGGACTCAGATTTGTCTTGCTCACAGCAGCTGAAGTAGGTGAACAAACCAAAGATGTAATTACTGTGCAGAGATTTCATATTTTACAAAAAGAATTTGGTGTTAACTAAAACCAGTAAGTACTAGCATCATCTGAAAAGAGCTAGTTAAGAGATATAATTCTTTCAGTCTTTTTTAATTAAATGCCAAGATAGAGGCATTCCTTTACAGAATAATAACCATCATAGTACTAAACTCAGGTTTGGCATTAGGTTAGTGTCTTTGAGCTTTCTCGCTGATTACACTGAAAGAATGTGACACTGTCAGGATTAAGCCACAACTTCAAAGTGGAGCGACTTTCTGATCATTAATGTTCAAGTTCTAATTATTGAGGAGCCACCAGTAAAAGACCAGAATCATTTATACAGCCAGACTACGGTTTCAACCCTGCATTTAATTGGCTTATCACTCCATCTACAAAAGAGACACAAAAGCTTCTGACACAGTCAAAAGAACAGTGCCTCACAAACCTGCATCGTGTGCCACAGAAAAGTTACAGGATAACTTGCACTGCAATAAAAAAGTAGCAATTTAAAAAGGCAGCAGCAAAACATAAATGTAATGGGATGACAGCATTTTGGTAGGCATATTAGCTCCTGAAGAACCTTCCTGTCATCCTAAGCTTTTTTTCCTCACAATGGCTCATACTAGGTCTCTCAGGAGAATGTACAATATGGGCACCAACAGTAAAATCTTGACAACAGCATCCAGAGCAAATTATCTGATTAAATAAACCCCTCAATGCTATGACAACAAGACTTATTTTGCAACTACAGGAAATATCTGTTCAGTCTTATTTATGAGTAACACAAGGGAGGTGGATGCATCTTGCCCAGTGCTGCATTGTGTAAAACAGGTATGACAAGACTTACTTTGCAACTACAGGAAATGTCTGTTCAATCTTATTTATGAGTAACACAAGGGAGGTGGATGCATCTTGCCCAGTGCTGCATTGTGCAAAAAAGGATGCCGTTTAATCTTCACTTCCATCTTTAATGAGATCTGACGCAGGATGGAGGAGGATCCTGTGATAGCTGCGTAAACACAGTGCAGGCTTGCCAAGCAGCACATAACAACAATATAAACCATGTTATACGCTGATATACACAAACCATTATGGCTTTACCTAATTGGTCTTTGTGGATACATCTCTCAGTCCTTCCACAAAGCCTCAGGACCGAAAAAGGAAGAGGACTAAAATCAAGTCAAACTGAGCCATTGACAGAAAAGCTTGACACTCAAGAGAAATTCAAGTGTCATGTCTTTAAGCACCCTGAGCTTAAATAATATAACTCCAACAGAATTCAACACCCT
Source organism: Pseudamia nigra (assembly GCA_029823295.1). Lineage (NCBI taxonomy): Eukaryota > Metazoa > Chordata > Actinopteri > Kurtiformes > Apogonidae > Pseudamia > Pseudamia nigra. The sequence goes on from JAQQAE010000603.1 coordinate 2,615, forward strand.
CTGGTCAGCCTTTTCTGTTATGCTGGCATGTCTGTTAGGTAACATAGGCACATGTGCACAGTTCTCTATGGTGCCACACTGGTATTTCTTTATTTTCAGACAGGCAACTACTTGTAAAAGTCTATGTGGATATTGCAAAATTTGAAATACTTCCCACTCTAAAAATTATTTTCAAGCACTGTGGCCTCCTCAGTAAGCACTGATACCTTGTCAATACTTTCCTTTCCTCCCGCAACAAACTCAAAGAGAAGGGACATTCATTCTTCAATTTCGCCTAATCAAATTTGAATTGAGTTAAGAGCCGTGTGTCAATCTTTTTTAGCTCTCAGCACTCCAGTTGCAGATATGTAATCTCAAGTGGTGTCTCCTGGGTATATTTAACTCATAAAAACAGAGATTGTCTCCTGCAAATATGACATGTCACTGCTGGCCAGACTGCAGGTATTGCTTACAGGCACCTTGTCTAGACAGTCAGCATAGCAGCTTTGAGAAAACTGATACATATTTATCTATTTCACTTTTGTAGCATAAATACAAAAATAGAAAAAACTGAAACCTAAAAGAAAGTGAAACCACTCTCTCCTGATCACTATGCACACAAAGACTTAATGCACTGACTCTTGCTGCTACCCTCATGCTGGTCATTGAGGAAGACTAGGTTGAAACTAGGTGCCCAGAGGACAAGTAAAACGAGAGCAATTCCATCGCAGCACCCCATTGGCCCACAGTATCTCCTGCTTGAATAATGTAACTTATGATCTCTCCCATCCCAATTAAAAAACGAAATAGCCTCAGAACAGCTGTAAAGGGAGGCCTCACAGGAGTGCACTAACCACTGTTAATGTCAGAACCCTCCCTTTAAAGAGCAGCATCTGTTTCAGCTCCATGCAAGCCTCATGCCTCTGAGCCCTCAACAGCACATGCAGCCCGTCCATCTGGAGCAATGCAGCAACACCCTTTCTTCATCATGCTTATTGTTTTCTTTATGCCTACAAAATCTCAATTAAACTGACAATTCATTCTGTTATATTTTATGTCTTTGTTGAAATGTAAGTGTTAAGAGTTCACCATTAAGTAGAGGTGTGTAACAGCAGAGAAAAAAATTCAATATCATTCTCCAGCATAAAAAAAATATATATATATATATATTGCAGGTGTCTTTAATAACTTTAATATCAGAGGGCTGTAATTCTGGAGCAATAACAAACATGTCTAGCAAAGAACATTTCACTGTCCACAATAAGTGGTGACTGATGTTTTTTCTGAGGGTGTGTTTTCTGAGAGCTTTTTAGTAATAACATAAATGGGGTTCCATATGTTTCAGATATACCTTGTGTGAATATTACCTTATAGCATTTTTGCATTTTGAAAAATTATATAACAGTACCCAAAGTTTCATAAAAATTAGTGTAGTAGTGTTTCATAATCCTGTTAATACAGTATGGAGAATTACATAACTTCATTATGAGAAGTAATAAAAAGTAAATCTTATATACTGCTGAACAAAGAGAAAGTCTGACTTGTGCCTCAATGTGTAATTTACAAACATTTCTTGTTGTATTTTTAAAACAAATCTTTTTCCACAGTAGACTTTTTGGCTTACAGAAGCATGTAAAGTACAGGTGTTACAAACTTTATTTAACCCTCTGCCCCCTTCTTTTGTTGCTTCAAAATGATTATCCAGTGAACCTTAAGAAAACACACTAAGGCCTGAAACTGATCCACCTAAATGGTATACAGTCACAATATCTGGTATGGAAATGCTCTGGTCATAAAGCCAGAAGCCTGGTTTGCGTTCAGATATCTTTAGATACAGTCTCAAGCAGTGGATCTTTCTGATGCATGGAACGGGAAACAGTAGTCCATGCAGCCAGGAAATGGGCTTCCAAGTGGGAGCAGAGGAGATGCAATTAAAAAAATGACAGTTATTTGTTTAGAAAGATGAGGGGAAGGATGTTAGGACGTAATCCCATAGTTCTGTGGCAAGTCTGCTCATGCATGTTCATCAGTCAGAATGAGCTGTAAACACTGATTTTGTCCTGTCTCAATGAGTTCATTTGATAATCAAGTATCTGGCAGTGTGTGCAAATGATTATTAGAACAACTGGAAAACTATTCATGTTGTACCCAGAAAAGAATGTAGTCATGTAATTACACATGTGTATTTGTTAATGTATTAGGGATTTAGGTTTTTGATCAATTAATGTATAATTTAGTACTTTGCTGCCTTAAGAAATTTGCTTCTACTCCTCTTTTCTATAAACACCTCTAGCTATAGTTTGATGGATTATGGCAGAACTTTGTGTTTGATGTTCCAACTAACAAAACCTCAATACACAGCTTACAGTACAATGTTCTACAGACAAAAGGAAAACAATATAGCAATATATCAGCGGTACTTTGGAATGTGACATTACCTGTGCAGTCAAATCTCTGAGAATTTGTCCTCTAATTACCTAAAAATCTCCTCACTTGAATAGGTACTCTCTTTGTGCTGGTCCAAGGCCAGCATAAAGCCAGTGTAAAATCGAAATGCAAATTGATTCTCTCTCACAGATAATATGTTGTGTTTGGGATGAAAAAAGCCTTTAGCAAAGCTTCACAGTATGCACCAGGTTGATGCTGATTTATCACAGCCAACACACCGTTGCCTGCAATTGGTTAAATTTTAATGTGATTAGCTGTTTTTATGTGGACACCATCTGCATTGTTTGCATTTACATCTTGACGATATCTTAAATAAACAGCACAGCTGTGGCACCGTTTGCAGCATAATACATTTCCAGTTTTACATGCTAAACCTATGACATATAACAGATGGAATAGTCAATCATTACTCGCTGTGCACCATCATAGTCACATGCACAGACTTTACACATATGTACAGCTCTAGAAAAATTAAAGAGACCACTTCAAAATGATGAGTTTCTCTGATTTACTAATTACAAGTATGTGTTTGGGTAAAAAGAGCATTTTTGTTTAATTCTCTACACTACTGACAACAAATTCCAAATAAAAAACACTGTCGAATAATCTCAACAAATGCAAAGAAAACAAGCTCATAGTTATTTTTAAACAACATCAATGCTTTAACTTAGGAACAGTTCAGAAATTAATATTTGGTGGAATAACCCTGATTTTCCTTACTTTTCCTCATTAAATAAGATTTGGTTCAGGTGTTCACCTAATCAGTACCTCATTAAGCAGAATGAGGGGACACTGAAATTAAATTGATGCCAGAAGCTGATCTCAGAAAATATTGCCATGGTCTATTTTTTCCAGAGCTGTATATAATCCACCATTGATATAGAAATTCAAAGACATTTCATGGTATAATATTTACATGTAAACATGGACTGCATTGCATGGGTACTGTACAGTCTAAAGTACATTGAAAGGGATACTCTAGAAAACTAATCCATTATCAGATTTTTTTAGTTACTTGTGTTACTACAAAATCTGTAGTACAGAACAGTACAAGTTAAGAGTATGCGTTAGTTCTCTTTGGTAATACACTGAAAACAGCCCTTAGACATGGGATTACTGCATATGGGATTTTAATCTTAAAAAGGGAGGCACTTCTAGTTTATATAATACTTGATATTTCTTGATTGTCCTGTTGTTTTCTGTTAGATTTTAAAACAGGGACAAAAGCATTTATTCTTTTACGTTATGTTGAGCTTTAAGGAAAAATATCTGTTACATGCCTTCCACGTTTGAAAAATATTAAGGTTTGCCTAATTACTGGTTACACATCAGCTTCCATGTTTACCCTTCCTTTTGCAACATCATCAACAGCAAGCTGTGTCATCTTTCAAGTCCTACTTGGCAGAACGAGCACGATTATTTCATCTGAGATTAATTGCCTTCTAAAATCATGAAGAAATGTTGGTAGTGTGGGGCAGGAGTGGAGGCATTTTCACTCTCCTCCTTGTTCCACTTGTCTGCCTTAATCAGGTTCAAGTTTGAAGCATACAGCCCCTGCACAAAAGTGTAGTGTAGACATGGTGCAGGGATTGTACACGATGATAAAATGCAGCACATAAATAAGATGAAAGAATAAATTGACGAGAGGAGGTTCTGTTTAAGCTCCACGTTAAGAGAAAACCTAACTTTATATATCTCATCTTTCATGGGAATCTGCTTTAGAAAATAGGAGACAAGCCTTGATATAAAGCAGGAAGGAAACCTTGTAGTATAGCTGCATTTTGTCATATCAGTTACATAAAGACATGTATCTTTAACTACAGTATATACTGTAGGTCTGTAACAGTATTTCTTCAGCCTAAACTTTTGAAAAGTGTTATTAGTAACGATATTTCTTTATGCAGATGGTGTCATTTCAACTGAAGTGATGCTGTGGAGCTGAAATTTCCCATGTGGTCAAAGGATATCCATTCTTGAATAAAGCTCTGTCTCAGTGTGTGTTCTTTTCCTTTTATGTGAATGATGGGGGATGTGATGAGGCATAACATAGCACAGTTCAAATGGGAAAGTTTTGTTTGGATGTTTGAGTAATATTTGTAGGCAAATGCTCTTTTTTAAATTACATGTCATTGACAGGATTTTATTTGCTATTTTACCAGTTGCATTACTAAATGCGATTAACTAATTTCCCTGAATACTAACAATGCACTGTTTTCCAAACTAACTAATGGCTGAATTTCAGTATTATTTTAATTATTTGTCAGTTTTGAATTTTTTTGAAATAGCTTAGTACAACACAATATTCCTCTTATCACCAAGATGCACTACTGTGCAGTGGGGTGCAAATGTTTAGGCACCCCTGATCAAAACTTCTGTTAATGTGAATAATGAGGAAGATGAAATGATCTCCAAAAACCATGAAGTTACAGATGTTATATTCCCATTACATGTAAGAAAAAAAAACAGGTTTTATCCACCCAGGGTGTACCCCACCTTCACCCCAAGTCCTTTTCTGTCAAAAATGTAAAAGATAAAAATAAAACCTGATTTATAATTTTTTTTTTACATGCAATAGGAATGTCTCATCATGCTTTTTGGAGATCATTTCATCTTCCCCTGGCTTCATTATTCACATTAATAGAAATTTTGACCAGTGGTGCCTAAATATTTTAACCCTGCAGTATGTACAGGCTATTGACTGCTCTGTTTGCTGTAAATGCTTCACAGCCACTGCTGTGATGTTAACAGAAAAAGATAAAGAAGAAACCAATGCTTGGCAATAATCAACAATTCATGAAAATTACTCATGCACTACATAATTAGAAAGAAGGAAGGTCACTGCACCATATAAGTGTGGCAATATAGAATCTAAAACAACACTGATCAAACCTGAACATTCTCCAAAGATAGTGACTACCAATCATGTATAAATATCCACTTTGTTAAATCAAACTTAAATATGTGACCATACTCATGCCATGTATCACACACTGTTAAGTGCTTTAATCAGATAACTGAATTCAAGAGGGGCAGCTCTGTTATGTTGTGTATTCTATAGTGCACTTATTGATTCTCACTTTTGAGACCAGCTCTTAAATGACTAGCCTCATTAAAGAGCATGTCTCAAAAGTGAAGAAAAGGTAATCCGCACACAATTTCCTAAAGGCAGCAAACATACATTTACAAGTTCTGAGAGGCTTAATCTGGTGTTAAACAGGCATCTGTAGAAGGACACCATGCCTGACTGCAGCCCTAATCATCCTGAAAGAACATCTATGTGTTGTTGTTAAATCCAATTTTTACTTAGCATTAATGCCCTCTGAGTGCTCTTGCCTGTCTGCTGTAAAGAACATTACATCCTCACCGGCAAATTTTCAGAAAGGCATCTAAAAGACTGTACTTTATATATATTGAGCATGACTGTATGTTTCAGTAAGGATGTAAGAAAAAATAGATACATTTTAGCATCATTTTGGGATCCTGTACTGATTCTCAGAAACATATCCTTAGTTAGATTTTGCATGCAAAGATTCAGGGCAGAATTATTTTTTACCGATGCACATGAATGTCACTTGTCTTGGTCAGATTCCACAAAAGTAGTGTAGTGATGTTGCATGTTAACAGGGAGTGAGATAACTGAAAATTGCAGTGTTGTAATAGCATTTTAAAAAATGTGACAGCTTCTCTAAAATTGGATTACAGAAACAATATATTGTCTTCTTCAGAATTTCAAAATTCTGTAACAGCATGTTACATGATAAACACAGGTTGTCCTGTTAGGTTCATGTCTCACAATGTGCAATGTGTCCTCTTTGCTCAAGAGGTTTACAGTCCAACAACCAAAGAGTTAATACTATTGAAAATGGTGACCAGTCCTAAAAAGAGCAACAGGGACTTCATATGGGGCCAAAGAGGGGTATAACTGAGCCTCAGCTAATGATGCTACAGTAGCATGAGTGTCCGCAAGAGAAAAGAGAGAACCCAATGGATGACTGAGTGAGAGCTAGACTGGGAAATGGGGGATTAGAGCTTCAGATCGAGGAAACTCATCTTTGAGGGCTGAGGAAAAATGAGTTAGAATAGTCACCCATGCTTGCTCCAATCCTGCTTTGTTCTTTAAGACAATAGGCTTAGCTGCTCTGATCCACAGTGCCTAGGTTATGATAACAAACCATTACTAATGCATTACCATTGCACTTAAGACAGCAATTTACTGATTGCTGCCAATTTCACATGTTGAGGCAGTGCCTCGAGTCCTCCATTTTGCAGAGATTTGTTATGAGGTGATTGGTGTGGGGGGGGTCTCCAACTGAAAGTGTAGACTGCTCCTGATCCACACAGATGAAAAACACATACAGTGAGATGAAGTGAGGAGGGAAATAAATGAAGGTGGCTGAGGCCATTTCATGTGGGGAATGATGAGGTATTGGCCTGCATTCCAACTACTTTGGCTGCTGCTTTAAATGAAAAGCTTGGCTTAAATGCTCTTTCTAGCATGGAACCTCATGCAAATCTTTGTGTTGCCCTCTGACCTGCAGACAATTGCAGGGCAGTACTTAGAGAGGCTCCCAGAGATTCTCCCCTAGACCCCAATTAGGGGGGATTCAAATTACTATACACAACAGGCTAAATACAGGCTAAAGCTTCTTCAGCTGCTCTGCGTGTGCTGCATAGTGTGATGGTGCCGTTGCAAAAACAGGGCGTAAGATGATTATTTCAAAATGAGCTTCGTGAAAATGCTGTTATTTGAAACATATCACTATTATCAAAAACATGAGAAGCACAGATAAAAGAATTGTCCATGACTACAGGTAAAACATCATTTACTAGTCACTGTGAATATTGGAGTGAGTACATGCAACCTAGAGCACTACAAAAATGAAAGCTACATTGCCACTGAATAAAATCCCCCCCCCCCAAAGAAACTGTTATCATAGCTGACCACTGTTCCATAAAAGGTATAAATACTGGCAGGTGCTCTCCATTCTAATAACAAAGATGCAGCAGTTATGATAAAACAGCAGCCGATATCACACACAATCCTGGGAGAAGATGAAGCATTCTGTATAGCGTATGCACAGGCAGCAATACTGTACCACTGCATTGATAAAAGACTGCACCTATCCCATACCTACCAATACAGGAATAAATGTTTCTGTTGTGAGAAAAAAAGTTGGACTGAGGGTGAGGAAAAACACAGCAACCAGTCTCAAAGTATTCTGACTCTATATCTATAAGCTGAGTGGTATTAGCAGCACACTGGCTCTTATACAATTACCTGGAGAATCCAACTCTGAAACTGCAAATAATCCGGAGGCCAGCATACGCTGTGTGATTTCAGACCCGATTTGCAGCCAGGTACACCCACTGCATTCGCAAGTGATTGTGGCCGGAGATCGTACCTGTTGTTTTATGATGGACCAAGTGGTCAGAGCCCCAAATTGTGCCTCGGATGGGTTTCAAATATATTTGATTTCCATCCGATCACTGTGTGTTTTCGCTGCTTTTTTCCTCACTGCACCTGTGCAGCAACAGAGCAGCAGCAGCAAACAAGTAAAATCAAGAAGAAAGCAAAAAATGTCACAGAAACACCACATACTGTGGCCAATTAGTTAGAATTGGCTAAAAGTTTAAACATTTCCATGCAGACAAGTGTAGGCATTTAAATTTGGAAAATGAGAGCCCCGTATCTGTGCGTCTCACAGAAAGAGAGCAAATGCGCCAGGTGTCGCTCCAAAGGGAAAGAAAAGAAACATAAAAAAGAAAGTGGAACCTACAGAAGTGGAAAAAACATAGTATCTCTGCCCTGTACTGACTGAAAGAGAAGGATTGGGTTGTCTAATCTCACTTGCAAATTGTACTATGGCAAAATCGCATGTGGACTTCAGAACGCACAGGATTTGTGCGTGTTGGCCACTGAAACGGTCACTCAATGTACTATACATTCATGTTGACACATTTCTGAAATCGCAGTGTACACCAGCCTTAAGAATATTTTGCTTTTTGCATTCAACCTGTGTGCTCCAGGATTATGAACTTTAAGAAGAGTACAAATTACCTTAAACATACATTAAAATTTACTCCAGCAAGAAATTATCATGAGGCTGGTGAGCTCTGTCAACTTGAATTACTGTGTAGTGAAGCTGTTCATTTCTTTTTCATATCCGCCTGTGAAGACTGACAGTTGAGAAGCAGCAATTCAGATAAAGAAAACACTTCTGAAAGGTCACAGTTCTTTACCAGACTGTGAGGGTTGTTTAACATGTCTGAGAAAACTATCATGGGCACCGCAAGTGAGGAGCATATGAAAAATGGGTAGAGAGTCCACCACATGCATCTAGACATGCATAAAGATTTCACTTAAAGCTTGCCAAAGCACTTATCACCTGACACACTGACCGAGCATCTGCCTGCCAATTAATTTGAGTGCTCAGGTTTGTTGTCTTTTTTCACCATCTCATCAGGGATGCATTGAAATTCAATCGCCTGCATGGAATCAATGGGTTTGAGGAAAATTACCTGAGAAGATTAGAGCTGGAGGCAGCTGGAAGGAGCTATCGTCAGATCATTCCAGCGTTTCCTGCTCTGTTTGTTTTCCCAGCACTTTAGCTAAATTAGTAATTACAGTCACACTGCCAATCTCGCCGTGGCCACCACAAAGCCAAAGACACACCTGCAGAAACACCACAAATAAACGCCTACTTTAGTGCGTAAACTCTAACAAGGTAATAAGAAAAACAGACTACTGCATTTATCAAGTGAAATCTGGTGAAATTAAAGAGGACAACATGCGTCATCAAAATTGCAAAACTGGTCAAAATGTCCTCCATTAATTGGACTATCGGTATATTTAGGTTTTATATCTGACAAATTATACAGCAAAAGCCATCTTACTATATTTAAAATAAAGTAAATGGGGTGTGGCTTCATGAAAATCTGTCAAATCATATTAGTTTAAAAACATTTCAGACCCTTAAACACTTTTTACTGAAAATAAGGCCACTCCCACTGCTTCCTAAATCTTCTACTAAAATATCCTTAAAATTATTTAACTACACTATGCATTTGACTTAAAGCAATTATAATACACCTCTCTGTTAAGAGGGTCAATTTAACTGTGACTCACTAGGCAGTTATTCATTTAAAAGCAGTATGACAGATTATCTCCACAGCCTTTTTAGGCTCTGCAAACGGGTCCTTCGGAGAAACTGGTTAGAACCATCAATGAAGTTAATTCTTTAATCATTTATTAGTTCCGACATTCTAACTTTTTCATTTCATTTTTTTTCTTTTTAATTAAAAGCAGAAGTCACGGGTACAAGTTCAAACTTTAGAAGAGTATAGATAAAGACTACGGTGTCCCTCACCGTAAGGAGAAAAATGAATAATAACACACATAAAAGATAATCAGTTTTATATTCCATAAAATGACTCAATTTCAGGTTGTAGGAAAGGTGTAAAAAAGCAGTCAGCGCACAAGAGCAAAGGCTGACAAATACTGTTTAAATGTCTAATGTGCGTATTTAACCTTGTGAATGCTGTAGTCTGTATTAAAACCCAGACTGCTGTGTTGTGTTATGTCTGGATGAGCCTACTGGAGATTGGTGAATGGATGAGCCAGTGGGATTCAAATTCATACTGTGACCTGTCACATATTCCTCTATTCTAATGTCGAAAGAAATCCTTGCTTAGTGAAAAGTGGGCACATTTCCAAGCAAACAGCTTTAGAACTGCTCACTGGGTAAGCTACAAGCACAACAAGCTTTCTTGCAACAGAACTGTCCACACTGGCAGGCCTCCAAATAGGAATCAAAAGCACAATGACATCTCAAAGAGCATAGTGCTGTTAAACTGCACTGTGTTTAAATGTATTTCATTCTAAGGACATAAATGTTATGTCACTAAAAAAACGTAAAACCCACAATGCACGCTGGGCCTACATCTGAGACTACATGTCTGGGTTGTATGTGGTATCGTAGCCTAGTAACCATGGAAACCGACTTGAATGAACAAAGGCAGAGAGTTTGCTAAATATGGAGGGCCAAGGTCACGAGGCCATGTGATGTGGGTGGTAGTGGCAGCAATCAGAGGTGCAGGATACAGGGGTAGACCACTTGCATGAAAGTAATAAAAGTACTTTGCTTTTATAACCTTCTGTTGCTGCTCCACAATTTGAACCAGCGAATCTCTGCGACAAAACTTTACTTTGGATGTACTGTACAGATGCCAAGCAGAGCATCTACCTGACCTTATGTTATCACATAAACTGATGCTTGACATTTGTATCCCTACTATCAGCCACAATGCTCACAATGAAAAAAACATGATATAAAGAGTGGCTGAGCTAAACTGACAGCTGGATATGTGAGAAACTGCAAAAGTCTGTCAGTCTATGAGAAAAATCACACCAGAGCCTCTATGAAGTTTTCTGTGTCACAGCATTCTGAGGAAGCAGGCAGGGGTTCAGCAGCCTTAGCCCCAATTATAACTCAGCAGATGACTGCACATCACACAGAGCACTGTAACAATACAGTAAAGGGAAAATGAATACTCCTCTATTACCTCTGACACAGATCTGACTGATCCCTGCCAACCCACTGACAGATCTAGTGACAGAAAAAAAAGCATGTCTCTCCACTTGCGCAACACTAAGAACCTTCTGCTGGCATGGCAAACAGTGAAGGTAGTCATGCTACACAACTGCTACTCACACTAACAATTAATTGCCAACTCTGAAAAGTGGAGTTTATTAAGCAAAAAAGTCTGTGAGAAAACACTGTCACACTAGAGCTGTACAATATCATTCAAATTTAATATCCTGATATTAGACATTTCATATCCAGATAGTAATAATTGTCCATGTTGAAGACATGCTGGTTAACACAAACAAAATGCAAAACAGCTAAAGGGACAATTCCAACAGGACTAACAAAATTACAGCAAGTTTTATCAAAGTATAGTGAAGGGTTATCCACCTATGGTCCAAAACTCAGAAGGAATTAACATCTTCATATGCTTTAAAGGTTGCCAATATTAAAAAGGTGCCACTGCAAGACAACACTGCTAAATAAAGAGCATAATATAAAACAATTGACATATTGTCACAATAAATACATTATGTCTCCCAGCCCTAACAAAACAATACTTGCAACATCAGTAAAGAACTGTTCGGTCTGTACTTCTAACTTAGAAATGAGTACCTTGTGGATGAAAAGAAAGGAGGAAAAACAGTCTTTCTCCAGGGAACACTAGATAATTCCCTATTGAGCCCATTGGCTCCCACCCACATGCGCACACACATGAGTGAGACATGAGTTAGAATATTTATTAGTAGGATACTGAACTCTAATTAAGCGAGGTGTAAGGAATACATGCAGGTGTGGGTTGCACCTGGTTTCTGAAACCCTCACTTTTTCAAGTCGCAACTACATGGGGATGATCACACTCTCCCTTTCTGTGGCTGGGACGTCACTGTCAGCCCAGACTGCTATTGCTAGCAACACAACACCCTGAGTTCTTCTGCTCCTCCTGCTGTACCTCTGAGACACCGGTGCAGGTGTGAAATTTGCCAGGCTTGAAAGTCATCCACACTCAAGAGCAAATGACAATCCACATCAAGAGAATATGCTCTTGCTGCTTGATTGGCAGGAGAATTCCTGCTGGTTGCCTCCATCTCCTCAACTCAACACAAAATCTGCAGAACAGAGTACTGCGCCAAATGTAAGAACCCTGCTGCTTTCATCCTCACTGAGACAAAATTAGTCCTCTGCTTCTTCACTACCATATACCTCAGAATCAACTTCATATGTGGCAGTGAGCTACTGTATTCTCAAGCCAAGCAATATGTTCAGCTGTTAATGCAGTCAAAGTCATTTTACACAAACTGTCCTGCAAATGTACTATACAGCTGCTAATGCCATGACTCCATTTTGGGTCTTCACCTGTTGCTATGAAGCCAAATTGAAATTTGTCTGCGTGTCACTGTGAGAGTTTGTATGGCATGCTCTGTGAGTCAGTGAGAACATGTGTTTTATCAGTTGCTGGTGCTTGTTTGAACGAAGCCGTGATGAAAGCCTATACAAACACAAGGGAATGTCAACTGAGGACTAAAGTCAACAATCAGTGCTCTGAGTTTGCAAGGACCCCTGTGAGAGAGGCCTCGCCCTCCAACACTACTCCTTACTGTCTCTTCACAACACCCTTCTCTACCAACAGAGACCAGAATGAGATGCCCCATACAGGGACAACTATGCTCCTGTTTTGGTATAAGGATACATGAGAAGAATGTGAATTATGAGGCAGAGAGAGGAACAAAAACTGTGAGAGGGAATGAGATGAAAAACAAGCTTATAAAAAAACACAACTAGGCTGATTTTTCTCCCTTTCTTCTCCAGAGCAGTCAGCTCAGCATTAAGATTAAAGAAGATGGGGTAAACACTGTCTAAACATACTAGTGAACAAGGAAACTGTAATATGTTGATTTCCATCCTCTGCTGATAGAAAAAAAAAACATTTTTTTTACCTTTAAATATACCAACCAATGTAGTCAAACTATTCAAATCAGGCTCTATGTATTCTCTTTGCATTTTGTTGCTGAGATTACGGCCTTGTATTTTTTAATCTGGTAGTGTACTGTAAAGGCAATGGAAGGGCAAATGGGAAAGCAGACTGGGCAAACATCTAGTCCTATTCAAGTCAGAGCTGAAGCTTCACTTTTTCCCCTTTGTCTGTTTTTGTGTGGGCTAGTAGAGCAGGTCTGAATCCCTATTGAGTCAATGTGCTGAGACGTTTTCCCTTTTACAAATGCTAAAGTAGGCATGTGCACTAATCCTTTGGGGTTAAATGGAGCCTTCTCTGGGGTTTCCTTATCCTGAGAGACCTGGGGGTTGCTGCTACTCTAGCACACACATTGAACTTTAATGTATTTAGCATGATTGTGGCTCAACTTCACAAACTATGCTAAGTTGTTCCAGCTCAAAACTCAGCTATGCAAATGTGATTTTTTTTTTTAATCCACATGGTACTTGATGCTACTGAATTTTAAAGCTTCCCAGGGCAGATACTCAGGTGATAAACATCAATAAGAAAAACACTGCTAAAGATGATAATCAAATTTTAACAATTGGGATTGGGAAAATTGGGTCAGTGGAGAAGTAGAGACAAAGTTAGGGATAAATACTGAGAAGAAATGAGAATCACATGCAGTACACAATATAACAAAATTAACACTGATATATACAATGCAGATTTTGTCTCTTGTTACACGTGATATAGCAAAAAAAAAATCTCACATGCTTTGATATGTATTAAATATATAGAGTCACAAAACAGCATAAATGGATGTCAAAGACACTGACCAAGCAAAAACTCATATACTGGTATTCAGATCCATAGCTGAAAATTATACAAAACAAAACAAAACAATTCCCTCCCTATGAACAGCTGCCCTGCATAAAAACAAGTCATCTATTAGTTTCTATAAATCATTACATGCATTAGCTTCGTACGTGCAGTGCAGACGAATAAAAAACTTTGACCTGTACTTTGACATTGTTGTCAAAATCCCAAAGGTAGGTCATATGAACTTTGAAGTCAAAATGTAAAATAAACTTGCAAGTAGTGTTGAACTTTGGTTCCAATTGGTCCCGATTGTTTTTTTTTTTTCCAAGGCTCCACCCTAAACATATAGTTTTATGAGCACTCACTGCTTGTACATTGGTGGGTCATCACCTTGTCTAGTTTGACTGTGCCAAATTTGAAGTTGATTGAACAAAACTCCTAGGACAAGTTCGCTCAAATACATTATGAGTACATCAACAAAAATGGCCACAAAATCCAAAATGGCCACCTTTCTGTTGGTCTGACGACATCAGCCCAAGATGCTTTTTTCAGACCTCAGTGTAAGACTAATTGTGATTGATAAATGCTTAAATGGATAGGTGAAGAACAGCATTTGCAAAAAAATAATGCAGTCACAGGTATGGATATTTTCAAATAGCAATTTCTGGCATTTCACACACTAACAGTGACCTTTACCAAGAGAAGAATGCATTTTTGAGAGCCTATTGCACCGTTAAGCATAAACCGAATGCAGAAGGCTACAATTCAATCAACAAAAGAATGGTCACCATCATGGAAAGGGACCAATTCCACTTCATATCACACCCATTTTCACACGAACACTGAGATGGCATCAGTGATTGCTAAAGTCTGCCAGATCCTACCCCCAGTGTTTTTCCCCACATCTGTGAATATAAATTCACAACTCTGGTATTGCTTGTGTGATTGATGTTGGTTAAAATGACACTACCTATATTTACTCAACACACATCTACCCATCTCCTCTTTCAGTGATATGTTGATTGATTTCCTCCACATTTTACTGGTGGTCTTTGATGGGTCAGCTTGAAGAGTTCTTACAGACCTGCGAAATGTCACAGCCTTGTTTTTCTGAGTGTGTAAAATTGGAGCATATATTTCAAAGCTATGATCTGTAAGAAGAAAAATACTGCTTCTGGGCCAGAAGCCCACACTGTAAAAACACACAAAAATCAGCTTCCACTTCTCTTTCTCTATTTGCAAAGAAATGCTTCAATGAGCTAAAAAGTTCAGTGTGTGTGAACAGGATCCTGTCTTCACAATCAATTACAATTCTCTGTGAAAATTAATGCTGAATACGAAAAGGTTAGCAAACATACTGGATTGCCCATGTTCATATAACCACAGCTTGACACATTTAAATGCTGTCTGAATGACTGACTTCAAAAAAGATGTTTCAATTATGTCTTTAGAATGAAAGGAACACTTTTGCCATTATTACCTTAAGCTCTGAATTTTATCTAAAGATTACCTTTATTAATTTGACAACTTTATTGTGTTTATTATCTTTTGAATTGATAATTTAGCACAGCAGTCCTTAGGACAAAACAAGCAGGATGATGAACCTAGATACATGCACACTGCTTGCTCCAGATGTGCTTCCTTTATGTCCCAGTCACAGAATGAGGTAAAAAGGTTCTGCTCCTCTCTTGAACTACAACATGTCAGTCACAGCTCCACCACAAGCACCTTACAGCCTTGTGTTAATAGGTGGGTGGCACTCAATGAACACTTCTTTTAGAGGTCTTAAACCTCCCCTCATTTCAACCAGTTCTTTTATTCACCATCATTACATTCTTTGGGCTTCCTTTGACCATGGCACCTCGCTGCAGTATAATGGGACATCTGATATCCAAGTCACTCAAGATAAGTGCTGGAGCAATGGTGTCAGACATGGAGGTGTAGATGACGCCTTGCTGGGTTGGTTAGAATAGTCACCTGAAAAATCACACTCACGAGAGGTTTAATGCCAATTAGGTGGCTACAGTTTTTCAAGTTTTTACAACCGTTTGCAGTGGAAACACTTTAATGGCAACAAAGACAAAATGTCAACCTACTTCTACCTTCTAAAGAAAATTAAATAATAATGAAAATGATTTACATGGCCTTAGACAACCATATACATGTCTGGAACCTGTGTTAATTTCATTGACAAAAACTTCCCATCATTGTTTTCACCACAAATATATTTTGAGGCCAAAAACCAACCGAAAACTAAAAAATAAGTCAATAATTGAGACTATATCTACGACTAAATTGACTGACATTTTTGTCAACAAACAAAAGACGAGACGAAAATAGACAGTGATGAAATCCAATCAAAAGGAGGGAAAGATACGAGGAAAGACAAAAGAGCCACTCAAAAAATGGAAAAGGCGGGACTGGATGAGAAGAGAACCAAACACAGTGCACCTTACTGAGCGGTGAGGAGAAGCTCACCACTGTTTTGAACATGCTCCCAGGAAGACAACAGACGAAGAGACGATGATAAAAAGACCGAGAATATGCCCACGGCTGGGAAAAAAAACAAGGGAGATTTGTGCCCATTTCACATTTGACAACGATGAAAACAAGACAAAAGTATAAAGCATGCGGAGCAGTCATTTGTGGGAAGAACACATCAAATTTGAAGAGACATTTACAGAATAGCCACCCAGATATTTTATCAAAGGTAAATTTGTTTAGACTTTATTTTGTTTTGTTGTCTAAAATAAAATTATATAAAAACTACAGTGCACCAACATTGTTGTTGCCTTTAAATATGATCAACTGATTTATTGGTGAGTTGAGTAAAATAAAGTGTCACCTTCGTCACGTTGGAAGGGCAACATATGAGCACATAACATTATGTTACTGTCATGCTACAAACATGTGATTAATGCTGATATTTATCTATATTTTATAATGTTTTACTTGTTAAAACTGTTACGATATTAGTGTCATGTGAAACATGACAGTATCCACGTGCTATCATTACATGACATTTTTATCAAGGAAAAAGTGATGAAATCTTATGTTACATTTTACCCACCTCACTGCCAACTTCTTTAGTATTTACTGCTTGAAAGTCAATTTAAATGTAAAAGTATAAGACTTTAAACATTTTGAAACAAGTTGCATAAGTCTACTGATGAATGCAGCAAACCAAGTGCAAAAAAAGCAAAAATGTCCCAGCAGAACATTACAGAGGTTCTGTTAAGTTCTAACAAACAGGTACAATTTCCTTTAGTATACGCAACTTTAAATTAGAAAAAAAAAACCATTTTAATCAAAAATAGTAAGTAATTTTAGTTGACTAAATCAGTAATAGATTTAGTCTACTAAAATTAGACTAAAACTAAAACAAATCAGACGACTCTTGACTAAAAATAAGATTAATATTAGTCAAAAGACTAAGACTAAAACTAAATTAAAATTTCTTGTCAAAATTAAGAGTCTGGAACTGGATGAGAAAGGATTTTAGGTATTAACTGAACTTCAATCTGTTGACACCAGCCTTGTAAAAACCTTGTTACTTTTGCACACTGTTAGCAGTTGATCATGTTTAAAAAATCTGCGTGATGAGAAATCATTAAGTTGGGTAATTTTTAGATACAACGCATGAGAGTTAACAAAATTATCCAGCTCATTGAAGAAACAATCTTAAAGTTTGGCACAGATAAGTGAACACTTTGATCACAATGATGGCAACTCTGTGTGATGAGACCTCCCCTTTTAGTACACACTCTTTGCTTTATCCAAAATGCTGTTGCCTAACATCCATGCTTCCTGTATTTGTTCCAATTATCAGGTCCATTATGGACCGTGAGGTAGGGTATAATTTATCTTATCTTATCTAGAGCAGCAAAGACTGTTTCACTAGATAACATGAGCCTCAACTTCCTCTCAACTTTGACTGACCTTTTCATAAAGACACTCAAACTCCTAATCTCAAAAAAGCAAAGTACTAAATTTACCTACATAACAGTAATGTGCTGCTGAGTTGAACATCAGAAAGCAACTGTGTATGTTTCAGTCTGTGCTTACACAAGCATAGAGAGTCCATTGTAAAGATAAATGCCACCATTTAGCTAAGGATGGAGAAAAGATGCTATGTTGGCTAATTACAGATTTAGTGCAGGAATAGTAAACCAGTTACAAAGCAGAAAGAAGGGTTTCAATTAGCTACTTTAGAGATGTATACTGGACTATGAAAACACTGTATGGTAATTCTATCTTTTACCCCTTTTATTGTGCTGATTAGTGCTGGGTGGGGGGGTGCTCTATCTAATCTGATCACAGAGCATTGTGTTGGGGGTCATTAACCTACAGGAGGTCCTAAGGTTGACAAGTCGGCTTCCACCCCCTCTACCTTTTATATGGAATTCGTTCATCCCTGAGCTTCACTGACTCTGCAGACAACACAGCAGAAACCACAAAAACATCCAAAGGAAACAAAAGACGAGAGGAAAAAACAGCTGATGGGGCTATTTGCATGGTTTGTCATTCTTCAACAAACACATGGCGCAAATGACTACTGACCAAGGCCCCTGGACTTGCCTAAGCAGCAGGATGTCGGCCCCTTTAGTCTCTGTTGTTACTGGCTCCTTTCCTTTTCTGGGCTGTATATTTGTCAGACAGATCATGGGGTCAGCCTATTCCTCAACATCTGGGATCTGCATTAAAAAAAGGCTAGTACAGCAATCATGCTCATGAAGAGGCCTTGCTTCATATCACTTGCATCTGCATTCAAATGCATAAAGATCTAAATAGCTCCTTCAGTCAATCCTTTTCTTGACAGCCATACTGTGCAGCACCATCATGTCTACATTTACATTTATATAATCCCACAGTAATGAAATCCAACATCTGTCTACATATTTACCCATTCATTTTATTTTTTATGTAAACCCTCTTTTCAATCCCTGTCACAAACATTACATCCTCTGCAAATCAAAAATGTGAATTCTCAAGCGTGACCAACAGAACCTCTCATTCACAGATCTTAGTTAAACTGTTGTGATACTGAAAAGCTGCCTGTCAAGATGGTATGAAGGAGATGAAAGGCCCACAGCAAAGATCACTGCCGATTGCCTGTAGACAATGAATATGCAAATAATAGAGAAGGTAAATGAAAAACAAAGCAGGGCTTTTGGCAGCAGCCTCTTGCATGTTCCTGTTAATTTGGCATTGGTTAAAAACACAGAAAGTCTATCAATAATGAATTCCAGTCAGAGCACGGAAGGAGACATGAAGGGAAATCAGTTTCCATTTTTCCCATGTGAGCCCCTGAGCAGTTTTGGGGCCTATTGTATTTCACACATACTTCTCAGTGAGCATGCACTAAGCTTAAGTGACAGATAAATGAAAAATTGTAAGAGATAAAATAATATCCATAACACCTAGCTTACACAGCATTGACTAGACCAGAGCTGTGTCTTTGGCAGACAGTGCAAAAAGTAGGGCACCACAGCCTGCCAACGACCAGCCATATCTATTGACCACAACAACAAAAAGTAAATCAATTCTCTGGTCTAGTGTCTGTCACGAAAGAATAAACTGAGTTCAAGTCTGTCTGATGAAGAAGAAAACCATGCACACACTTAGTAGTTGTTTTGTTGAGACCACAGCCAAGAGGCACTTCAGCCAGCACTTAGCAAAAGTGTCTTTATATATTTAGCTATGCAGTTCCTCTTTTGCAAACACACAACAAGGTTGAAAATAACCTGCCTGTTGTCTAAACACAGTGAAATTGGCCAGATAGAGAAGAGTACATCCTTGGGAGAAGCAAGCACAATCCTTTTGAACAAAGACGAATGATGCAACAGATTCTCCCCGTTCTTGAGATAACGGAAACCCAACACCCTCGTCCTCCAGTGGAGCTCTTTGTATGTCTGAGAGAGGGTCAATCAGCAGCCGTTGACAGATGTGTCTGCAGTCAACTTAGGGAAGGAAGTCATGGTGAGGTCAGGCACAGGTTTCTCTGCCGTCTCTCTGGAGGGAAGACAAGGATCAAGCCAGGATGTCTGAGACTGACCTCTTCTCACCTCGCAGCCCTTGACATGAAACATCTGGATCAATATGATAAGATAATTAAGCTCAAGTAGCACAACATTCAGTCTTTATAAGAAGTTTGACAAATTCTAATTTAAGTTTTATACCAATTTTCAATCAACTGAACGTTCAAGTAAATAATCTGTAGTTGTCTCATTGTATTTTGAACAAAAGCGAGAGCCATTCCTGCTGGAAACCAAACAAATCTGGAAAAATTCAACTGCAGGTCTCAGTAGTTTTAGCAGCTGCTCTATGCTTAAGTGTCTGTTCAATTAAGCACTCCAGTTAAGATGGCAATCATGGATTAACTGTGTGCTGATGTTGATGAGGGTGAAGTGGAAGCACATTCCCCCATCCTGGAAAAACAGCTAAGCATGAATTGTCAGCAGTGGTCAGACCCCTGTGTAGTCACTGTTGTCCAGTACAAATCATTCTAATGATGCCCGAACAATTGCCCGGAGTACAGGTCCACATGAGTTCATGAGCAGACAATGGTAGAATAACACAGAGTAATACCAGAGGAGATTTAAAATGAGTGTTAGTGTGAATAACATGAACAGTATTCTCATTTAAAGTAAGCAACAAAAGTGCGTGACTGAAATCCACAGAGATGTGCAGAGAGGCTATTACAAATGACTGCTTTTCCATCCACCTGTTGTCAGAGTAAAACACTAGATGGTTTCTGATGCAAATTTACTGAGAAATTTAGTTTTTTTGTTTGTGACTTTTTAATTAATTATACATGGCAGGTGCTCTCAATAGGCATAAACCCTGAATAATCTCACTCAGTTATTTTGGTACACCACCTCTCTTGATAAAAAGAAAAAATGCTCGATGAAAATCAATGCAGACCCTCCAGGCTTTCACAACTGAATTGCACAATAGGCTTCATGTAATTAACAAGAAATCCTATTAGCATTAATGAATGACATGTAAAAGGAGTCTCCACATTACCAACGATCACGCAGATAGTGAACCCACTGGCACCGACAGGAAGCTGATGAGCAGAGCTGCTCCATTGCAGCTTGATTCTCAGGGGCTGTGGTGTCGGCCTCGTCAGGTAGCCGGAGGGGGAGACGCTGAATATGACGCAGGGCAGCAGAGAGTGTTGACTGGGTCAACTCTGCCACACAACCCTTTGAATAACAGGGTGACTCACTGTTGTTTTCTTTTTTCAAGACTCAGAGGGAGAAAAACTTCCATTTAGTCTCATTTAAACATTAAAAAGAGGGTCAAATGGAGAGCAGAAGGTGCAAAAGTCAGTATATGTCAGAGACTCACGTGTGCTTCACACAAATACTAACACTGGAAAGATGCAGATGTTTATAGACTATTGCAGTCTCTGCCTGCATAAAAGTCAACTTCAGATTTATCTCACTGCATGTGTTGACTATTAATGAATGAAAAATAAACCATGCGCATTTACACAGAAAATGGAGAGTGCAGTAGATTGAGATGAAACAGAAATTGTTGACAGATGAATCATCAACAAATAAACTGTAGGACGAGTGAAGATTCACATCTCAGTGTTCCATACACAATCACACAGAAACTATATTAGTCCACATTTAGTAAACACATTTAGCACATTCTAGTTTATTATGACATCACTAAATATTATGTTTAAAACATGCCCTGTATGTGTTTCAGTTGTTTTTCATTTTGCAATTTGATATTTTCCACTTATTTGGACAATATGAGATCTGACTTCTCACGCTATTTAAAGAAAAGCTCGTTTTTATTGAGTGGTTAAAAAATACAATAATAAACACATGCTCTGATGGAAAAATATCCTCACAAATAAACAATCTAGAAACATACAAAGGCTAACAAAAGCATAAGCCAAGTAAAACAACCGCAACACGTAAAAGACTGTTCCTCTTCCTTCTTACCAGCAGACACATGCTGTACATGTAAACTTTCTTCTATTTCCCCGTTTTTGACAGTGAGAACTGCTTTCCAACCCATGATAGCAGTGCAACGTGCTGCTCCTCTTAAGTGCACGTATCTGACAAGGATGTGGATGCCTTTCCTCCACTCCCCCTAGTGCATCTTGCCAACACTACATCTTTGCCATGCATCCAGAGAGAGAGAGAGAGAGAGAGAGAGAGAGAGAGAGAGAGAGAGAGAGAGAGAGAGAGAGAGAGAGAGAGGGAGAAAACGCTTATATAGGTCAGCGCGCACAGGGCCCAGGTGCTACTCTGCCTGCAAAAGACTAGGGGAGACAGGGGCAACTATAACCGAAAAAGAGCGGAGTTGTCACATTAATGAAAAGAAAAATTTGCTAACTTTGATTACCAACCAATTTTGATATTTCCCATTAGGAATATGAGGAAGCATAGATGCCAGCAAAGTCAAATTAATGTAGAATCAATGTGGAGAGCATTGTATCGCAAATAACTTATCAGTGATTATTGAAAAATGTAAAATTTTCTTGCAGTATGATCTGGTCTAAAGTAAACAGATATTTGGCTTGAAGTATATTTACAGCTGCAAACTTTCTTTCACACTATACTAGTTGTAGTCTTAAATATTGTGAAAATATCTTAAAGGAACTGTTTTAAAGTAAGGCTGGTTTTCAAACCCTTTGAATGCTTTCAGACCCTTTCTATCATTTTATGTGAAGTTTTATTTATCCGTCTTATAGAAAATGTGCAGAATTGTGACATGTATTGTATTATCAGGGTGTGAGATGTCTATAACTGTATTTCCACTGGTTCCTCTATTAACTGCAGGAACTAGGGTCAAACTAAATTCCTTTTCAGTCACTAAGCATGTCATCTCTACACAATATGTTTTTCAGGGTTAGGTTCATTGTTGCACATGTCCCAGTGTTTTAGATTTAATATTAGAAACAAGTGTTAATATTTTATTTTCCATAATTATGGATGAAGTTGTGTATTTTTTTGGTAAAATGTCAAACTATAACCTTTTATGTCATGTTCTGTTTAGGAGAAACTGCAGAAGAGCAAAGGCAGAAGATGCAGTCCATGAACATCATGCAGCCGTCAACAAATGTCATTGTGCTGCCATCAAAGGTGAGTCTGCTGATGCACACATGCAGCTTTCACTTCACACTCTGGCACTGGAGAGTGGAAATCACTGCTCACAGCAATAAGAGGAAGACCACAGGGTTGTTTTGTATTATACTCGGGGTTTCAGCTTCAGATGCGCATCCCAGCTGGTCTTTCCCTGCTTGGCCCTTACAGAACAATCTACACTGCTGTGATGTTGACAGGTGCAGGGCGCTGAGTCCGTGTGCCAAAATGTGCTCCTGCCATTCACCATGAAGGTTCTAACCCTGAGTGAACAGGGACAAAGTCGCCTCCACTGAGTGCTGCTGGACCCTCTCACTGTTGTTACATTTGCTGGATAAGTCTTTGTACATCAGTGTTAATTGTTCAGTTTCTAATTAAGGACATTTTTGTGGACAGTGGGGTGTGTGCGCCCCTGTTTGGTCCATGTGGCATCCTGCTGCTACCACATGTCACACACTAAGTGAAAGGCTTGTCTGTCTAGTTTTAATCATAAGGTCTGTCACTTCAAAGCCCACATGTGGAACGCACATACAGACAAGCAACACTGTTTACTCCTGGATCACCAGATAGCAGTTAGAAATTAGCTGGTGATTTAAACTGGAAATTAGATGTACGGCACCAGTCAAAAGTTTGGACACATCTTCTTCTTCAGTGGATTTTCATTATTTTAATTATTTCCAGCATTGTACATTAATAATGAAGACATACAAACTGAAAGAACACATATGGAATTATGTAGCAAACAAAAAAGTATGATACAACCAAGAACATATTTTATATTTTACATAGATTGTCCAAAGTAGCCACATTTCTACCAGCTTTGCATTCTCCCATTAGATTCGCGTGGTAGTCACCCAGAATGGTTTTCAAATTATAGGTTTTTAATTAATCAAAAGCTAATTAATACTTTCTTAATGTGCTTTAAACCAGTTGTTTGTTCAGAGAAAGGGTGGGTACAGAGCCCTGTTAGAGATAGTACAACCACTGTACAAATATTATAGTAAGAAACACCCAGTTTCTGAGGCTGGTAATGTATCCTCTGCAGCAGGGGTATTCTTGGTCTGCCTTTCCTGGGACAGTCCTCATGATAGCCAGTTTCATCACAGCATTGATTGGTGACTACGCTTCAGGGCACATTCAAAGTTCTTGAGTTATTCTGGATTAACTGACCTTTATTTCTGAAAAGTTATGATTGACTGTCTTTTCTCTTTACTTAATTCAGAATTTCTATTGACACTGTATTCACCCTTCCTCTGCACAAGAGAATCGGTTGTCTAATGCTCATTAAGAAGGCAAGAAATGGCAGAAATTAACTCTTGACAAAACATGCCTGTGATGTTAAAAGTGTGAAAAGAAAAACCACTAAAGGACAAACTGTCCAAACTTTTGGCTGGTAGTGTACTGTTAAACCATTTACTAAAAGGTACAGTTTCTTGAAAGTGTTAATATGAGGGTGATATATTTTGTAATCGACTTAAGTTGAAGAACCAGCAGTCTCGTCTCACAGCCAAAATCTTCCATCGCTGTAGAAATATGCTTGAAAGTTTGTGAGCC
The DNA here is from genome assembly GCA_029823295.1 of Pseudamia nigra. Taxonomy (NCBI): domain Eukaryota; kingdom Metazoa; phylum Chordata; class Actinopteri; order Kurtiformes; family Apogonidae; genus Pseudamia; species Pseudamia nigra. The sequence goes on from JAQQAE010000603.1 coordinate 27,046, forward strand.
CCTTACAATTTCCCATATTTCTGCCTAAATATGACCCAAAACATTATCAGATTTTCACAAATGTCACCAAAGTAGGTAGGGGACGACCCAATTACACAAATGAGACACTAACATTATGTTTGGCCATTTGTTTATTTAAGAAAACGATCCAATATTACCAATCTTTGAGTGGCATAAGTATGTCACATGTATGCAGAAATAAGGAAAATTCTAAGGGATTCACAAACCCTAATATAGTTCTACACGTTTGATCTCAGTTGGAGTCAGACCAAAAAGCTGAATCTTGATTAACTCATTGATTTAGTTTGATATTTTCACTGTGTTAAACGATTCATGATTTAATGCAGGTGAGTGTATTTTCCCTGACAACCAAGCAAATAGAGTCAAATTAAAATCAAAATATTTACCGTAATAATCACACCTTTTCACACAATCGTACAGCCCTCATCACATGAGGCATATTGTCATAGTGTCTCTGTTAGGTTTTGTATTATGTCTATGGATTCTACTTAACCTATTTGAATGTCCATCTCATAACTATGCTTAGTGTTACGGAACGTTTGCGTGTCATGTCAGTTCATTTCAAGCAGTTGTACAAACATTGAGGGACATTTGTTCTTTCACTCTGATCACCAGGGTGAGTCATGAGCTGCTGTAGCCTTAAGTCAGATGGTCTGGTCCAATGATACATGTGTAGGAAGTAGCTCACTCGATGAAAGGTGACCCACTTCCTTCTCCATCTCCTGTAGCTATAAAAGGCTTTTTGTGAGCTGTTGAAAATGCAGATGATTCATAATGTAATTTTAAAAACCTGGGTATGCTGTGGCTACATATCAAGATGTTATATGGGTTCAAACTAAAAATGATTTTAGAATCTGTCAAACATTACAAACTATACTTCCTTTGCGTGTCTGGAATTCCTGCTGCTTGCATTGCCAATCACTGATAGGCTAAAGAGCTACATCCTGACATCTTCCCGCAGTGTATTTATATTTTTACTGAAGTATCAGCAGTGCACTTCCTGTATTTTAGTAGCTGAAACACTGCCAAATAAGAAAAAAAATACTGTTACAAAATACTGTGTCTTCAGCACTACCATCACAGTCCCCCTCAGGTGCAGGATCTCTGTTTTTGCATTGAATCATCAAAACCCTTATATAATAGAACATGACCTGGTAGCTTGCTGCTGCGCCCTCCCTGTGCTGCAGTCCCAAAGGAAACCTCAGCCTCTTAATTGCAGAGGAATAACTATTTCCTGCAACAACATGTCTGCATTTAGTCTCACATTTGCCCTTAATTACACACTAAAGCACAAAACAGAGACTCAAATCTGCCAAAGTAGATGGATGGACCAGAAATCCAGACCTGCACGACTCCAGTGTAGCTATTTATTTTTTAATTAGCCATGTGTCAAATTCAATTATCAAACAACATCAGTCTCATCCAAAAGCATCACATAGAAGTCCCTCCAAAGGTTCATATTGAAAACACTGTCAAAGTGCCAAGATTGTTCAAAAGTAGTGTACTTGAGGTCTCCTTCCATATACAGTGTTGCTATTCAAGCATCACATTACCCGGAAACTGAAGCTGTTGCGTGCTTTAATTGTGGGTCTATGTTCAGTGAACAGTGACCAGCTGTACCAGTGCAACTAAAAAGGGCAATGGTTGGGAATATGTCTTTTCAACTTCCTTCCTAGAGATGTTATAGAAACATATTTTTGTGTGCACTCTAAAGCTACTCAAATGTGACTCGAGATGAGCATTCAAATACAAAAACCGCTGAACACAAAGAAGATGCCACAGAGTTATGTCAAATTAGAAATAGAATGGAGCTCTTAGCATGACTTAAAGGAGAGGGCTTTGGTATCATTTGTTGGCAGATCTGACCTGGTACCATTCTGTCTCATCGGGAAATGATGCATTGAGTTTCAATTATGGGCCTTTGTGGAAAAAAGCTCTTCACTGTAGCGGTGGCACAGTGTAGCTTTGACTGGCTATGATTAGTTTTCCTTATGTCTACAAAACATCATCAGTGTAGCTTCTCATTCAGCTGCACTTGCATTGTGTGAAACAGCTCATTTGTTAGTTTCCTCCACTTAATATAACATCATAAAAACAGAACTGGCTAAACTTGTAGCTTTTACCTGATAATGGCCCAAACAATGAAGAAAATACATCTTGAATTGAATTCAGTGACTGTGTGACTTCTCACTTCTGTCCATCAACAAAATAGACTAGATAGCGAAATAAACAACATGTCATATACACATGAGAAACCACATTCATGTGCACCATCACAGACCATAAATTATGGGGACTGTAATTCACAGTCTTGACAGGATAAAAGCTTTATTTTTCACCAAGTGCATCAATGTGAAACAGCATGTTGGAATGTACATCAGAGCATGACATAAAACAGAGGCAAACACAACCCAGGAAGACCTGCTCTTTGCCGGGGGTTGGAGCCATTTATGCCAAAGGTTTCTAATCTTTAACACTGCATATCATGAATAACACGCTTCTTGTGCTTATTGGGTTTGATCTACTATAATCCTACAGCTTACTTCTCTTAATCATCAGTTGTTCCTGTCATGTAAGAGGGGGAAGCAACGTGACAAAACAAGTCTATCCAAAATGTACAACTTTCATTCTGTTGAACATGAAAGTGAGCATGACAGCACTTACTTGCACTAAATAAAAGGTCTGACAGTTACTAAGGGTGTTGTTAAAGCTATAATTTACTTAGTTTGAGCCAAATAAATTGAGGAGTTGATGCACACAGAGTTATATCTTTGTTAATATTTTGTTTGTGTGTGTATATACTGTATCAAACCATACTGTACATCATCACAATCTTTCATTCCCATACAAACATTTCTGGTTCTGACCTTTTCTTGTTCTGATTACATTCTGTGTCACATTCACTGCTCATGTTTTCACTTTTCTTTTGCAATTTTCCACTCTGCATCCATTTGAAATAGAGTGGTCGAATTACTCAAACTACTGCTGTAAGGAATACAATTTGAAACCAAGTGACATAACAGAGTGTCAATTAAAAGGATACATATCTGTATATTGTCACATGTTTACAGAAACAATTTGGGCACACCTCGTTCAGTGGTTTTTCTATATTTTTATTACTGTCCACAATGTGCAAACACCAATTCCAATGAAGATGGGCTGTTGCGTAAATTGTATATAAAAACAGAATACAATGATTTGCAGATCCTTTTCAACCTATATTCAATGGAATGCACTACAGAGAAGTTATATTTAATGTTCAAATGTGCAAATATTCACTCATTTTGAATTGGGTGCCTGCAAATGTGGAATGTACTGTAATCTGCTTATGTAATGTTTTAATGTAAATTCTATTTTGTGAAGAACCCCAGGAAGAGTAGCTGAGGCAGTGCTGCCAACGCTAATGGGGTTGAAATAAACATAAACATAAACATAAACGTGTTTCAGAACAGCTGGCGCAGGAGCAACAAAAGACTGGGATAGTTGAGGAATGCTCAAAAATACCTGTTTGGAACATTCCACAGGTGAACAGGTGAGTGTCATGTCTGAGTATATAAAAAGCATCTCCTAAAGGCTCAGTCATTCACAAGGAAGGATGGGGTAAGGATCACCTGTTTGTGAACAACTATGTAAGAAAATAGTCCAACAGATTGAGAACAATGTTTCTGAACTTACAGTTGTAAGGAATTTAGGGATTTCATCATCTACAGTCCACAATATCATCAAAACATTCAGAGAATCTGGAGACCTTTTTGCAAGCAGACTTGCCCATGTTCCTGCTCTTCTGGAACATGTTGCAGGCATCAAATTCAAAATGAATGAATATTTACAAAAAAACAACAGAGTTTATCAGTTTGAAGATTACATTTCTTGCCTTTGCAGTGTACTCAACTGAATATACTGTAGGTTGAAAAGAATTAGAAAATTATTGTCTTATGTTTTTATTATGTTCCAACTCACCGAAAGGGTGGTTTGTACATTAATACTTAAGACAAGCAAACTGTGAACAAACGTGGAACTATGTAGTAAAGAAAAAATGTTTGAAATAATAAACTAAATAAGTTCCTGAAGTTACTGAAGGTGTGTCCAAACTTTTGAATGGCAGTATAAAGCTTTCAGTGGGTCTACCTTAAAGTAATTTTAACCTTAACCCTAAAACCCGGTCTTGACTCTGAAAACATTTTGGGACAAACTAAAATACAGTACCGGTATCCTATAAAGCAGGGGTGGGCAACGAGGGCCGGTGTCCCTGCATGTTTTCCAACTGTCTCTTCCCTGCCCATTGTCTCTGCCCCACCCACTGTATCTTCCAGCTTCTGATTGACTGAACA
>JAQQAE010000604.1:0-31387 GCA_029823295.1 Pseudamia nigra
GGAAATGGACGCTGTACAAAGAAAGGACTAGAGGCTTTGAGTAACCCAGACACGTTCATTTGTTTGTTTACTGTTTTATCTGTTTGTATTTATTTTGCATTTAATTTAGTTGTTTGAATGTCTTAATTGTTCAAATGTTTAAAAGTTAAATAAAATACAAGTTAAAAAAAAAAAAAAGGAATTAGCACAGTATGAATAAAATAAGTAAGAAAATGAATAAAAAGGAAAGAAAGAATGAAAAAATAATCACCAAATTCATTCATTCAAAACATCATCAACAAAATAGTCATAAAATTATCAAAATATGGAGCAAAATAACCAACAAAATGATCAAAGCTCAACAAGGGAACAAAATGATTCCCAAATTATACAAAATGAGAACAGAATAATCAGCAAAATCAACATAAGTTAAGAAATGACGATGAAATAATCAAGACAATCGACAGAAGTGGACAAAATATACAACAAAAATTGACAAAACGAACGGTTACAATGAAGAAAAAAATTACTCAATATGAACAAATAATGCACAAAATAATCACCTAAATTAAAAAAAAATAAATAATAATCAAAATAATGTAGGAAATGAACTATAAAAGAATGAAATGATACATAAAGTTATTACAATTACAAAAAAAATTATTATTTCTTTGAGAGTCAAAGGTGGCATTTAGTGTTTTTACAGGACCTGCACCTGCAAAAAGATGTCATGACTTACCATCAACCATATTAATTTTAAAACTAGCAGTGAAAAAATTAATTTAAAGGGTTCAATTTTTAAATCTACACTTATGCATCCTACCTTTCTCCTGGTGAAGGCAACTTTTAGACCATTCAAACACAAGTTGCCCTGAGATCATTTTTTCTGCTTTTGCAGAAAAGCAACTGTTTTCCTGGAAGTCAACATGGTGAAACATAAAACAGACTTTTAAACTGAAGCAGCAGCTGGATGTGTTTCTGAGCAAAGACAGTAAGACCTTAGGAAGCATGTCGCCCAGTCTCGCTGCGTCTTTTAAATGCACTTTTCTTCCTCTGGTGTTTGTATTGATACCCTGCCTTTAAAGACAAACAATCAAAGGTCTCGCCGGGGCTTTAATTGCTTTGGCAGGAGCACAAACCTGTCTCCTGCTCTGATTTGGATCCAGCCCGCGTCGATAGCTCACAGTCGATATTGCTTTGTGTCAAGGAGCGAATAAGAAGGGTGACAATGTCGATATTTATGAGCCCATATTGGAAAAGGATTTTAAACGGCAGAATGATTGTTGATATTGAACACCAGTGCATTCTAAATGGACCGATTTTATTCCAACTATTGCTGGAACAGAAAGTGATGCCAGCCAACTTCATATTTTTGTAAAAGCCTGTTGGCCTCAGGCTATGGTCAATGGAATCTCCCTGCATCACATTTTCTGTGAGTGTTGGGTGAAACAGGAGAGATTTTCGCCATGTTCACTGCTGTGAAAAAGTATTTTTCCCTTCTGCCTTTCTCATTTTATCAAAAAATTTTTAATACTAGACAAAGATAACCTGAGTAAATACAAAATGCATTTTTTGTTGAGCTCAGTTATTAAGGGAAATAACTATTCAAATCTAACAGGAGTATTTCTCCACTCTTAAAGTATGAATTAAATCATGAGTTTATGTCCACCAGCCACATTCAGGCCCTATTGCTAACAGACCTGTTGAAAAAAAAAAAAAAAAAAAAAACTTAAATAGAACATGTCTGACAAATTGAAGAAGGCTAAAAGTACTTCAAGAACAGGTGTGAAACAACGTCATTGAAATGTGTCAGTCTGGGGAGGGTGACAAAGCTAAGGAGAGTCATTATCCACAAACGGAGGAAACTTGGTGAACCTCCCCCTCAGCGTATCAACATTATTCCAAGAATGCATCAATGACTCATCCAGGAGGCCACAACAAAAGCAACGACAGCAGAAAAAGAACTGCAGACCTCACTTCCCTCAAGGTTAGTGTTCATAATTCAACAATAACAAACAGTCTGGACAAAACCGGATCCACAGGAGAGTTCCGAGATGAAAACCACTGCTAACCAAAAAGAACACACAGGCTCATCTCACATTTGACAAAAAAATATCTTGATGATTCACAAGACGTTTCGAAAGTACTCCATGGACTGACGAGACAAAAGTTGAACTTTTTGGAAGGTCTGTGTCAACATTTCATAAAAAGAACATAACACCAACAGTCAAACATGGTGGTGGCATGCGATGGTCTGGGGCTGCTTTGCTGATTCACCACCTGGTCTACTTGACAAAATTGATGGAATCATGAATTCCGCTCTCTACTTGAAAATCCTAGAGGAGAATGTGTGGATATCAGTTTGTGATCTGAAACCAAAGACTGTATATTAGTGGACAAAGTGACCATGACATCACCCATTGGTTTCTGAACAACAGTTTTGAGGCCAATCAGGTTGTCATTTCCTGGATGACATTTTGTAGTTTCTAGGGGGTCTTATGGGTAAGTTAATGCAAACTTCTAGATTTTTAACTATGCAAAACTTCACCAAGTATTGACAAACAACGTCATATTGTGGTGTTGTTAGTGTGAGCAATGTGAGTCACGCGTCTCTCAGGTAAAACTGTGTTCTGTTATAAATAGAGGATACAAATGTCGGTCTCAGTCCTACTGACAGTCTGACAAGTCCAGTTCCCACAGTGGCCTGAAAATCAAATCCCAGCATGGCAGAGAGTTGCTGAATTATTTTCCATAATTTCTTTATAACAGAGCAAAAGTTAAAGATGAACCACTTTAGAGGGTCCAAATAAAACATTTGAGACCATGACAACTTATGACAAAAATGTATTCACTTGGTATTTTCAGAGACAAGTCCAGCGTAATTCTGTGGGAGCCACTGAACGGTGCCCCAAAAGCAGTGTTACAACTTTCAATGACTTCAGCCCCGGTTACTGCTCACTGTCTGAAAACACACCAGCAAGGCCACCTCTGAAAGGATCCAAACACAAATGAAGGATTTGAACTGGCCTCGTCAAGGTCTGGACTTAAATCTGATGGAAACGCTGTGGCATGACCTTAAACAGATCATTCATGCTCAAAAAACCTCAAATGTCGCTGAATAAAGGCATTTCTATCCACAGTAATATGAAATGTCATTGCTAATTATTGCCAATACAAGGGTGACACAACTTATCAGGCTTAGGGAGCAAATACTTTTTCCACGTATGTCCAGGTAGGTTTGGATAGTTTTGTTACCTCAGTAAATGACATCATCAATTAAAAGTCCATTTTGTATTTACTCAGGTCTGTTTGAATGATATGAAACATTTAAGTGTGACAAATATTTTTTTTAAAGAATGACTCAGGCAGGGGGCGAATACTTTTTCACATTATTGTAGTCCACAGAGGAGAATTGCCAAGTGTGCCGTGCTCATACACATTCAGTAGGCTTGCCTCATTTTTCTTTTCTATAAAATTACAAGTGGCAAAGAAGATTTCAATTTCTGAACTGCAACACCCAGGTATTTGAAGTGATCACACTCAAACGGGCTGGAAATGGATGTGTTCCAAATGTATTTGTTCTTGTCACAGAATGATTTGCTCTTCATTTGATTTCTTTTCCTTGTCCTTTCTGTGGTACTTGTCATTTTGTATATTTTGTCTGAGCTGCAAGTGGATGAAAACTAGCTATTTAGGATCATATTCTACTTCTGAACTCTCTTTAAATATGGGGAAAACTTAGAAAACCACTGACACCGTTTGACCTACACAAACTTAATGTTTTCATTAAGTTTGTTTTGAAAAGGAAACAAATATTTCCTAGGGCCACAATAACAAACATGTAATGAAAATGAGTGGCTATTAGTGGAAAAACTCAAAGAACTATCACCTAAGTCTGCGGTTCTTCTACACTTTCATTTTATGGAGTATTTTAGTTTCCCCGGAGTCTTTTGATTTAATTGGCCACATCTTTACTTCTAGGTTCAGTTTACTGCTCTCAGCCTGGTTTCCAGCCACAGCAGGTTGCTATTTCCAGAGAAGAAGTGGTGAAAAAACACTTTACACTTTCCATTTAGCACTAAACACCAGACATGCAATAAGCAGAGATACAGCAAAGGGAGAGAGCTATAAAAAAGTAAACATTCGACGTAATGCTCCGGTCTGTTCTCATCCCCAGAGTGTCAAATATTGCAGTTATGTCAAAGCCCTTTGTGTCTCAGGCATAGCTATGCCTTTGGCATCTGACACAGGAATTTGAAGTTTACTCCAATGTTAAAACTTGAGATGCTGAGAGTAAATACCCTTAAATGTCAGAAATCTTGAAGTAGGTGTCTCATTGTCAACTGCACAATGGGACACAGTTTGGAAATCAGCTCTGAATGTATGTATGTATGTATGTATGACTGTGTAAGATATAGGATAATGCAGCATAAAATTCTGAATAGACCACCTGTCAGCTAAGCAAAATGAATGAAGAATACAAAAATGTATGTTGGCATCACTGTGGTAAAAAGGGTACTTTCATGATTGAGTGTGGGGATGCGCCAGTTGTAAAAACACGGTTAGAAGTTTCAATAACCTCAAAACTGTTCAATCTCCCTGTCTGTCCAGTTACATATTCACTGGGCCTAAAACTTGCCAATGCATTAGGTGTTGTTTACGATGTTGGGGAACTAGCCAGTACCTGACAGTTTTACATGATGAGACATGGTGACTATAGCTTTTCTAACCACAGGATGATCAAGGATAGTCTGCATTTCAGATTCCTGAGAAGCATGCCAGCGTGTGATTTGGCTGTCTGTCATTTAGTTGTAAAAAAAATAACTAAATGACAGACAGACATACTAGCTTGACAACTGTGAGGTTACAAGCCGTGCTGACTGGTTGTCTAATCATTTATAGCAGTCTGCCACAAACAATCAGCTACTAGTATCTTTAACTGTGGGCTCCAGGCCGCCTGACAATTAAAGATTAATCCTCCTGTACTGGACAGAATGAAAACGAGTATGTTTCTCAGAGAATGGCTGAGTGCACGGGGTGTCCTGACCAAACTTTGACAGGGATGTTTGACAACACAGTGGCAAATGGAAGTGATTCTGATTTACTTATAGAGTGTGTCTGATGATCTTACGACACTATCTTTACTAAGGGTCCGAAATCAATGTCAGCCAGGTGATATTATTTAGTTGAGAAATCCTCAGAAGGAGGTGGCTGAGGTGAGTATGGCAGCACATGAAACACAATAGCAGACACGCATTAGGCCAGGTTTTGTGTATCAGTTCATGCTGTTTTTATACTTTTTCTGTCGGACCCTCACCTCAGTCCTTTTCTCCTCACGTTCACCAAGCAGTTTTATGTCTAAACCTAAAGAAAGTGGAACTGTTTGATTGTTTCCCTGTCTGTGTGTTGAAAAATGACGTGCCACAAGTGGCTTCAGCATCACAGCATGTTGAATTTTCATCAGTTGGCCAGAAACCAATTTGACTTCAGCAGACAAATGGTTTGTTTGTTTAGTTTTATCCCCATTAGCTTTTGTATAGCATCAACTATTCATCCCGGGGTCCATATAGTTACTATAGTGGCAATACAACATACACAGAACACCACCATACATTATAATACACGATTTCAATTCAACACAAAAGACAATAGACAAGCTCTGACTGAATCCAAACAAATAACATTACAAACCCATGGCCTGCACATGACCCTCATAAATACCAAAGCATATTTGATACAGTATTTACTAAAATTCCCTTTAATATTATCAAATTCAAAGCCACACATGTTATTTTTCTGTGTGACATGATTTGGTATCAGTGTTTATGGAGGTTAAAGCAGGACAGGAGTCAGTGGCAGCATTGACCTATTCTTGCAGTGCAGTGTGAGGCTGTTAATGTTGCTGTTTGTCTGTTAGATGTTAAATAGAAAAAATGTTTGATAATGGTTATTTATTAATGCTGCTGCTTGTTGTGCTGCCATGAAATGAAGTGTAAAATGTATTAATTCCGCTTCAGTGGTCTTAACAGTTAGCTGCAGTAGCAATTGCCCTATATATGAATGTAAACTCTGCAAAGTGTAATTCACTTCATACCAGCAAATCAAATGAAAAAAAAATCAAGGAGACAAGAAAAAACAGTACTTTCATTCAGACTGCCTTTAATTGCATAGCCTTGAGCAGTGAACTTTATCACAGGTCTCGACAATAATATAAAAAAAGGGCATCTCATTGTTCTACCTTGATTTCCACGAAAAAGTGTAAAGTTAATTGTGAGAGCGTCTCTCTCTTTTACAGATGACACAGACAGCTGTGGCCAAACAAAACTGTTCCCTGCAGGAAGAGACAGCACACGGTCAATCCTCGCTGACACACACACGGAGACACAAACCCTGCTGAAATTCCCCGACCTTGTCAATATTTCAGCACCCGATCTATAATTATCCTCACTCCCAAACTGAATGTCACCACAGTGCCGCTTGCCCTGTTACAAGCACATTACATCATAATATGTCGCTGTAAGTACTAGATGCTCTGCCACGTTTATGGCCATGAACACACACACGTACAGTATGTAGACACACACACAGTTTTTAGATCAGCGCTATCCAGCCATAAAGTTTTCTTCTGCCTGCTTACATCAAAGTTACACCCTCCTAAATTATATAATCCTCTTGTTTGCCCATGGGACTCCTTTGAATAAGCTCATGGCAAGGCCTCATAGTAAAAATATTAACTTTCAGCTTTATCCGGGTCAGCGGCAGGCAGCATCCTTTTCTGGGCTGAGGGGGAAAGAAATAAATAAATAAGCGTGGAGTGCATTTAAGAGCTTATTTCTGTAAAGTCTTTTGGGAGCTTTTTATCAGAATCCTCTACTAACTCCTCTAAATTGAGTGCATTAAATCAGTTATTTTCCTTTGGCGTAAAAGTGCAAAGGTTCTAATATCCTTAGCAGGAAAAAAAGCATTATGTGCACCTACACAAAGGCTTTTTTTCTAGAAAGTTTGATTCTGTTATTACAGAAACTGTTTTACCAGCTTTAAAGATAGGACTGCTGTTCTTCATGTGTTTCTTGCAATAAATAGAGGATATTTGTCACAGAGAATAGTCTGATATTGCAAACTTTTGATTTTCTTTTCATGAATCAAAAGCAGATACTTCTGCAGCATGTAGCATAGCGGGATGCCAGCCTACAGAAGCTCCCTCTGTATTTCTTTAATGCTTCTACTCCAAACATCAGTCAGATATGAAGATGTATTATGAATTTTAACTGAAACATTTGATTTTCCTCCATCCTATGCATTAAAATGCCAATCATCTGATGAACTGAAAGGGCCTCGTGTAAGAACCACTTGTACAAACACTTGTAGAAGTGAAGCCACTTGTCAAGATACAGAACAGAGAACTAGAGTCAGGCCTGATAGAATCTGATCTATGACTGGTAATTACTGCCGTCAGTCATGTATCTAACACCCTGCCTGTGATTAGAAAAAGTCTGCATTGCAAGGTGTGCACAACCAATCAAAAGTTCGCAGACACCATTCTGGTACAGTATTTCCAGAATTTTATAAATCCACTTATCAGTCATAGACAACAGCAGATCCTCTCAGCTGTCTGTCTTTAATCCTCTTACCTCTTTTTGTATAGGGTTGGTGTTTGATTATGTTGCTCTGTATTTGATGTGATGAAATGTCTTGTGGGTGCACAGTAAATCAAATCCCCCGGAGGGACAAATAAAGTCTTTATCTATATGTCAATACATTAGGAAGATCACTTACACAAAGACAAAGTCAAGGCTAAGACTAAACCGGGGGTCTGCAACCCACGGCTCCAGAGCCACATGTGGTTCTTTAGATCTTATTAGTCTTATCATTATCAGTCTGTAAAATGTGTTGTCAGTCCATCTGTGGTACGTGTGTTAAAATCCTAATTTTGTGTCCAATTTTGTTCATTTTCTCAGGTTATTTTGTCTCTTTCTTGAGTCACCGCCAAAATAAAATGCATATAAGGTCCTGTAAACATGTTTCAATCAGACGAGAGCATCCTGACTGAAATCACATTAATGAAATAAGTCAGACAGCACAGGGCTTTTTGTGACTCCATGCTTGAATTGCCTTCCATTTAAATCCCAAGTCCTCTGGAACTGAAACAAGACAAGCGCAAATATGGTGAAAACCTAGATCTACAAATAGTGGTCTTCAGAAACATCTGACCAATCTCGAGTACAAAACAGCTCGATGATGAAGAATAATGGCTTCACTGAAGATCGTAACAGTTCGTCAGTGGGGGGTGATGTACTACCCACTTACACGCTGGCGAAATCTTTCATTCTGGAGAAAAGCATGGAATTGACTAGAACTACCCAACATTAACTTGGCTAATAAAAAACACCTCGAGAACCTCACTGAATCAAATTTATGTAACTGTAAAATCCCCCTGTAGTGTCTGGGATTTAATAATCATCACATCTCAGCTGAAATACAGTACAGATGAGTCAATGTAGGAGAGAATGACCGGGGTTCAATTTTCTCGCTTCATCTCACAACCAATGCTCGATCCACAATTCCCACTGGAACTTTAATATTGTAGCATTCCAGCTGACATTTACTGTGGGTTATGTCTGCTTACTCAGTATAATTCAGTCAGTAGCCATTAAAAAATAGGCTGAAATTTAAATTTAAAACTAATATTTGTGTTTCTCATTTATTTTCGGACATTTCCCGCTATGATTTGTCTCACCACTTGCCTAACCAGTTTTTTTTGGGCTCATCAGCCTCCTGTATCTCTTGGCCAAAGTTTAGTCAAATAACCAGTTTTGACTAAAACATGCACATTCAAAAACATTTTTTTTCTACTCTTGATAATGGCAAAACTACTCATGCATACAGATGGGTCCTCATAAATCCAGGCTCATGAATTGGTACCATGAGGCATCTGCATACAGAAACTAAAGCTGCATTCACAATAGAGAAGATAATCAAACTTTTATCTCTTTGCGGCACACAGAAGGCTGCCTTTGCTGTTTAAACAGGAGGAAATCTGATTCCCAGGATTTTCACTATAGAGATTTTGGGTCAAATTTGGGTTGTTAATTAAAAATGTGAGAATTTGTATGGTCTGTCCATCTGCACTCATGTATCAGAGGATCAGATCTGCATCATAAAGTTAATCAAACCAAACCCATGTTAGGTAGAACAGGTGGTTCCTCCTTCACCAGTGTCCAAATGCTTCCAAACTGTCCGAGGTCTGTAGTGCAGTGCATATAATGAAACTAATATGAAATCAGTAAAAGAAAACAACATCTATTATACAGGATAGATATACTGTATGTTCATGTTAAGTTGAGTTGAAGGGTAATGTCATTTCAATGGAAAAATGTTTATTTAGTCATGAAGCGTTGTCTTATTGAGGTTGTGTTTTTGTTGCCGTTAGTTTATCTCTGTTTGTTCACATCATAACTCGAAAAGTTATGAATTGGATGAAATTTTCATTATATGTTAAAATTGGCACAAGGACGACTCAGTTAGATTCTGGTAGTGATCTGGATCATTGTCTGGATCCAGAAGGTTCTTCATCATTGTGAGATGGGACCAACTCAACATCTGTCCTTGTAATGCAATATAAATAACACCCAGAAAATTTAGCCAAAAACACTGAAACAGATTCTATCAAACCACAAAGTTTGATCCATATATGGGCAATATTCTGGATATAGTGAGCCACACTGCTTATATTTACAGGAGTTGAGGGAAAACAGCTACTGTAAGGTAGCAAATAAAGCTATAGACATGAAACTGACACTAAATAGAATTGGAAAGTCTGCTGATTCAGTAATGTGCTGGAGATGTGACGTGTCTTCAACATTTACAGAGCAGATCCTGAAGAAAACCACCATTGTGGAAATATTATTTTTAGTGAAAAACTATTGAACTAATAATGATACGTATTTGATTCCAAATGCTAATGATAGGTTTTTACGGTCAAAGAATCCAATAATGAGGGTGAAATAAATATTACGTTTTGGCAAAATAACATTATAGGGGAAGTGATAAGTTCAAATGATAATGGTAGGTTTTCAGTGTGAAGAGAAACTGAGCTGCGTTAGTAGAGGTCTGCTCTCTAGTTTTTAATTTCAACTCTAAATAAGAAGTGATAATATGCAATGTCATAATAAAGTTGTTTCTATAAAAAGGTGCATTGCAGTCATTTATTGTTCACGCCTTTTACCATTTTTATTAATGTTGCGACCAATGAATGATGGTTTTGAGTAGACTAGACATATTAACTGTAACAAAATGATGCTGGATTTAAATTTCCTCCAAAAGATCTTCAAATATGCTCCATTTTTTTGCATCTATTTAATTAAATCTTGTTCAAGCTGTAAATTAGATTTGAATAGAATCTGGCTGAAGCACAAGTGGACAGATCATTTCTGATTAGCGACATTAACACTGATTTTTTTTTTTTTTCAAATCATAATAGAGTGATACATAATTTCATAAGAAGTACATTTTTGAGGCATTTGTGTATAATTCCACTTTTTGCCACTCTATACTGTACTTCTGCTCAGCAGCATCTGAGGGGCACATATTGTCATTTTGACTCCAGCTTTATTTACTTTTAAAATAAAAATTGGCATGTGTGAGTGTAATCAATGGCCAGGTGGTCGTGTGTAATTTCTGTTTCTAAAGGGACATGCAAATTAGATTGTGAAAGTTTGTGTGCATGGCTCCAGCTGCAGCTGTAGTATCTCTGCACCGCCTACACTCACATTTGTGCTCTGAAAGGCATCACTTCCAATCCGCTTCCTCTGCTGTTTCTCACTGAGTCTGGACTACTTTTCCTCTTGCTGGTGAATAGTTAGAGTTCTCCCCTCAGCCAAGGGTAGCTGTCACTTCACCTGACATGTTGCATCATTACTGGATCCATTTATTTTGTGTTTTTTAGCCACAATAAATTCTGCTACAGTGAATGTTGGTGGTGCTGTTTTCAGTGGAGACACTGCCATTAAGGTTCACAGCTGCTTTAGAGAATGTGGTTTGCTGGAGAAGTGGGGATTTTGGTGCAATTAGATGTTAAAATGTTGAAGAGTCTGCAATATAAGTCAGACTTGCCAGTATCAAACTAAGACAGATTCTATTTCCTCAGCAAACTGGATTGTCTCCGTTCTTTAAGACTGACCAGGTCACTTTCACAGCTACCTGATTTAGTCTGGTCCTTTGGCCTGTACAGTTTGATTCAAACCCAATCTGCCAGTCTGATTCCTCCCCGCACAAAACAGCTGGTCTTAAGTCTGGCCAGAAGAGTCAGTCTCAGTCTGATTAAACTGAACAGTGATTTATGTAGCACACTTACGGTTGGACACCTGAGATGAGTCACATATTGCTTTATTTCTGACTTGGTTTCAAAGACAAAAAGTACAGCTGGATGACACAGCAGGGCCTTCAACTCATATGACCAGAGCTGTTTTGTTCCTACGCTAAATTACAACCTGTGAAAGTGTTTAGAAAATTACACCTCTAGGGACAGTGTTTACAAGGCAATCATGGAACCCTTAGTGACGCTGAGTCAGACTGACTGACTCATTTTCATTCAGTGGCAGGTAGTTTAAGGTAAGGCATAATGACAAGGTTAAAGAAAAGTGGCCAGAACAAGGGACAGAAAGAAAAAATACACAAAATGTAGCACACAAATTACCTGTAGCAGGGAAAAAACACACCTGGAGAGTGTCTCAACCAAGATCTCAGTCAGGCCGTTACTCTGCCTGTGCGTAGTATCACCGAACATCCTGACTATTTCATAACCATTAAAACATTTCCGACAAAAACTTCAGTCTTTTTATTTTGGACCCCCTAGTAAGTGAACTGGTGGTCAATCTTCAACTTTTTGCTCCATTATTAATATATTATGGCATGTAATCTGACAAATCACTTCGCACCTTCCATTTATATAATAAAAAAATAGGTTTTCTTGACAGACTCTGGACTGTAGTTGTGGGTAAGTGCTTACACTGATAGCGTAATATGACTTTGTTCGGAAATACCTGGTGAAGTTTTACCATGTCAGTAAGCTAGCAGTTAGCATTAGCTTACCCATAGGACCCTTGACATACCACGCTCTGATAGCTCCACCTCCATTTGTACAAACATGGTCACGTCCTGTTTTTGGCTCCAGAACCCAATTGGCCTCAAAAAGATGTAAAAGTAAATCACAGCATGTTTATTAATATTCATCACAATCTACGATGTTATTATCCTTACAAAATGCTTACAAAACTTATGGCAATGTCTAAACACAGGACCCTATTTTCCGCCCGGCACAATGTACAAAAACTACTGGGTGGATTTTCATCAGAGGTACAGTAGCCCTTGGGCCAAGCATGAAACCATTAGGGACTTGAGGTGGTCCAGATCACGATGCAGATTCTGGATCAATTTTTCTATTTCTTTAACATTGTAAGACGGGCCACTTTCAGCATTTTTGTATGTAACTCTATAAAGAACATCCAGAATGCTTGGCAAAATAATACTGGATATTGTCACAGTCAGTTCTACAATATCTCAACGTTTCATCAAATGAAAATGAAAAGCTCCTCACTAGTTAGGGTTAAATCTCTTGTTGAAGTTGAAACATTTTAATCGCTGCAGTAAGTATCTAGTGGAAGGTTCTGAATGGTGACATTTTGGGCAGCGTATTTACAATTCATAGACTTTCCTTAAATCCCCACACCACTATAGGTGTGGAAACAGAAGAGTAACTAACACAGGAACGTTGGCTTTTGTTTCACAGATATAGTGTCACATGCTTGATGTTGTTTCATAAATTTTTATTAACGTTCTTTTCCTTTCACTTCCTGTACTCAAACTGTCATTTCAAGGTCTTTTCCATCTGGGGAGCAAATGATTTGCGGGTGAAACCCTGCTGCAGATGGAGGCTCTCAACATGGAGGGGCCTCACTTTGTGTTTTTAAACCTGGCAGTCTATTGTGGGCACTGCAAATTACTTCTGACACAATAGAGCCCAGCTAGTCATTGGTGTCTGACTTGATCCATCTCTGCAGGGCTAGAATTTTATCCATGCAACTCTGTTACAGTGTCTGTGTTTCTGGGTGCACATGCCGAACAGCAGGACAGAGAACAGGCTCAGTCCAGTCATGTATCAGGTCATTTTGCCCCTGTCACAGTGTCCCTCTTTCTCATTAAAAGGATGCCTCTGGCTCCAAACTCATGACCAGGGAGCTAAACTGAGAAAGCTCTCCTCGAAGTGACAGAGACCACATTAATACTGTGATGCCCTCTGTTCACTACAGGGTACATTAGCAGGAGAATACTGACATCAACACCACCAGCAAAAGCAAAAGAATAAACGAGAAAATAGCCAAAATTCAATTTCAAGGTCATTCTTGCACATCAGACTCAGCCAAAGCACAAATGTATTACACTGGTTGAAGCCAAGAGATTCAAACTGATGATTTCCTCATGCAGAATAATATTCCTGTGAAAGTGTGATGGAGCATAAGGTAGGGAGAGATGGAAAAGAAACAGGACTGAATCCGTCAATACACATTATCATTTCATCCTGATCTCATATGGAGCAGAACGCTCTCCTAACTCAGATAAGGGGACGCCAAAACCCACCGGTGCATTTTCTAATCTGCTGCCTTACATAATGAAACATCAACTCACCTCCTTGCTCATCACGGGTCATCTCCCAAGGAATATGTCACCACAGAGCTTTGCCAAGCACTAACATCAAAGCCCTGGCTATTTTTATCTTTTGGAAGAACGCTGTTAATTAGCATACATCCACAATCAGTAATTAATGCAGAGTAGTTTCTTGGCCAGTGAGGGCATCTACAGCAGAGAACAAAATGGTAACACAACTCAATGACACCACCGTCACACACACTTGAAGCCGCTGCCCTGAATAAAGAGTTGCATTTGCCAGTTTCAAGGTTAGTTTTTCACTCACGGAAAAGTTTTTTTTTTTTTTTTTCTTTTTTCTAGAGTAATTGTCTGCTGACCTGTGCCCTCTGGGTCAAAAAATACATCAGGAGAACTCTTTGTAAAAGTTATAATTGGAGCTCTCTGATGCATTCACAGCCAAGGCTTACAATCAGCATGTCCTCAGCCCATCACCTCGCCTGACCTGGGCACACATCGCAGCAGCTGCAGGCACGCACTGAACAAAACAGACAGAAAGTTAAACACGAGTAGTGACATGGACACATTCACACATGCATGTGTGGTGTATTATTGCCTGTGTTTTGGTACCTAGAGAAGACGTCTGTCTGTATGAAGTAGACGGGTCACATGGGAATCAGAAGCCAAGGAAAAGTACTGACCTCTGTGTGACAACTGGGGGTTTGTGTATGTTTAAATTATTTCCTTAGGGGGTTTATGACACAAACAACTGTTCATTGCCCCAATAAAGAACAAGAGAGGGTTGGTATTGTTTAAACATATGTTTTCAGGGGTCATCTTCTTAGCAAGTCTAGGGCTATATAAGAGGAATGTTTTCTGGAAATCCTCAGAGATGTTCATGTTGGCAGGAGGTCTCTCCAGGTTTTTTTGAACCTGTGTAATGCTGTCTCTTATAATAAATCCTTTATATATGACTGAAAGACGGTGTCATCGGAGCTTTCTTCTACACCATCTTCACATGGAATGCTGTGCCTGTATACTTCACGTGTCAACAACCAGGCTGTCTATGGCTTTTGATTTTATAAAAGTGGTCTGATGGATATAAACTAATGTTGAAAAGTCAAAGCTCCTTTTTAAATAATTAGACCTGAAAGTCTGGAAGAGGGTAGCCCGGTGGTGCTACTTCAGGGAGTGTCGAATCTGCCTACGCGAGACCCGGGCTCAGCTGGCTCCAGCTGTCAGTACCCGGTTATGGCCCCTCACTCAGGGATACAAGTGCCACTAACTTGTGGATTACCGTTGGTTTGGGAAAGGCAAAGGGAGGAAACCCTGACAGAAAAACCGGAGTGGAGCCCCTAAGGTGGTTGGTTGAACACTGTGACACCTTCTGGCAACTCCTGCAGCTGCACTGGCACCAACTGTATTGGCTCATCCTCTCAGGTTGGATACTGCCAGCAAGACTGAGAGGGGGATTCTGATGACTGGGCACTCCAGGATCTCCATAACCTTTGCCCAGGCCTGCACCCTGGAGAGGTCACTCCGGTGTCACTGACCTCGCGACAGAAATGAAGTCCAATCCACGACGCAACTACCATAGTCTTCGGAGACTGACGATGCCAACCAGACCTGAAAGCCAAATAAGGGCAAATGAAAAACTATTGTGTGGTCACATGAATACTTAAGTCCATTTTAAATGAGCTTTGGTCCAGAGAAGACGCCATTGTGTTCACAAATGGCTTCTTCCTTGTATGATACAGACTAAACTTGTATTTGAAGTTTATTCGATTTCCCAGCCTCAGACACCACTGATTTACAGCATCGACAGCAAATCAATAGTGTTTGATGGACTTGGAGAATGTACTTGGGGACACATTCAAAGTTCATGAGATTTTTTGATTGACTGGCCTTCATTTTGAAAGTGAGAACTGTGTTCTCTTTACTTAGTTGGTTCTCTTAACAGAACTCTTTCACAATTTGAAGCCTGATGAATCCTGGCATTGTCATCTTGGAATATGTTCATGCCATCAGTGGAGAAAAAAATCAATTGATGGAATAATGTGGTCATTCAGTATATTCAGGTCGTCAGCTGACCTCATTCTTTGGACACATAATATTTCTGAACCTACACTTGACCAACTGCATCAACCCCGGATCATAGCACTGCCCCCACAGGCTTGTACAGTAGGCGCTAGGCATGATGGGTCTTCTTACTTTGATGTGCCATCACTCTGGAACAGGGTGAGCATATTTTTTTCTGATTAGCCTCATTGATAAGTGGATTTTTGCACAGCTGTTTAGTCCTAATCCCTTGAGTTCTCTTCACAGTGTGTTTTTCTAAATGCTCTTACTTTCACTATTAAACATAGCCCTGAGTTCTGCTGGTGTTTTTAATGATTTGATTTCACCAAACATTTAAGTGATCGTTGTTCACAATCAGTTAAGGGTTTTTTCTGACCACATTTCTTCCTCGAACCTGATGCTTCCCCACTATCCTTCCAGTTTTTAATAAAATGTTGGACAGTTCTTAACCCAATTTTAGTAGTTTCAGCCATCTCCTTATGTTTTTTCCGCTTCATGCCGAAAATTTGACCCTTCTGAAACAGATCAACATCTTTTCCATGACCACAGGATGTGTCTTTGACATGGTTGTTTAATAAATGAGAAGCTACTCACTGCATTAGTTAGGGTTAAATAACCTGTTGCCAGCTGAAACTTAATCACCCATGTAGTGCTGTACTTATCCAATGAGAGGCTTTAGCTTAGTTAAATCCAGGTGCTGACATTCTTTTTGGCCAGGCAGTGTATAAAACACTGTTCTGTGTTGTTTAACACTTTTTGTTTAGATGTTCAGTATTAATGTACATGTCGAAAATAATAAAATAAAGAAAAACACTGAAATCAATTAAGGTTGATGATGCACAGTAATACATAACTCAACCAAGAGAAGAAAACGGATGAGGTGGAGCTGGATGTTTCGGTTGTTGGTGAGGAGGAGGATGGTGAGAAATGGAGTAAGAAAACCAGCTGTTTATCGCAGCCTCCTGAAAAAATCCACAAAGGAAGAGGAAGAATTCAGTACATTTCAACACCACGTAACAGTGATTTGATCATTATTTCCAAAGCCGTGCTCAAGGAAAGCCTGATTATCTTGCAGCTGTTTAACATGCTTCCGTATTTACCTTACATTGTGATAAATAAGACGGTTTTGATGGAAGAAAAAAAAGACTGTTGTTCTGAAGACATGTTCCTTCCTTTTCCGTTCAAGTTTTCCGGTGGTGAGTGTACAGAGGCGCGTTGTCTCTGTGGTGCTGCCCACTTGGGATTAACTCAAACAATAAGATTAATTCTGCCTTCAGAAAAATGTTTGCACATGAATGTTAGTGTAAGACTGTGCTCCCAAACAAGTGCTGTAAACAGATGAAACAAGGATGCTGACAGGAGAACACGCATTTACAGTTAAATAATATAATTCTCTGCCAACACTGGGGAATGTAGACAGGTACAAATGCACATTCACCTACACACAGTTTTCTCACCCACTCAAAAAAAACACATAATATTAAAGCGGGCCCTGGGGGAGGGGAGGGAAACTAAACTTCACTAAACAGAATGTTCAGGGCGTGTGTTTTTATTGTGCATGCAGCAGATAGGATATGTCTTTGTACATTTATGTGTGAATTCAAGAAGAAACAGGTTGTGATGTGCGTTTCATTGCATATCGTACATTCCATGCGCATCGTCTGCTCTGCACGCAAAGAAACTGTAACTCTTCATTTTGGCATCTCATACCTGCATGTGTACTTTTACAAGAGAAGAGGGGAGACGGCAGGAGGTGATGCACAAGTGAGAGGTTGGGTTTAGCTACTTTGCCGTGTTTATTTGGAGAAAAATAAAGATAAATAGAGGGAGTTCACATTCCACAAATTTTGATAGAGCTTCCAACTGAGCTCCAATCACACTTTATGGCACCTTGTCTCTGGAGGAAGCACAGGAATGAACAATACAGCAGAATAAAAATATCATTAAAGTAATATTGGCAAAACATTATGCAAGTAAACAGCAATACTTTGGATAAAATGTGTCAAATGCCAGCAGGAACAATTGTTACCACAGAAAAAAATGGGAAAGAGAAGAGAAGAAAAACAAAATAGGAGATTGCAGCCATAATGCGTATACGCTTGTATTTTTTGACTTATGGGGAAATGTATGCATATGTCATTGTTTTCAAGATGATGTTAAGCAAATTTCCACAAAATTTTATTAGTACCTTAGCTAAGATATGATACTTCAACGAAACTGAGTACGTTCAGCACCATAAGTTACTGAGGGAAACACGGGGTTATTGAGATTCCTGTAGGTTACAGCCAAGGGGCAACGACCGGGACTGTTCAATGAGGACAATGCAGGAGTAACTTTATGTTGTAATCCCACCGCTTGGCCACTGGGGAACCCGTCGTCCGGCTCCAAGAAGCTTTTTTTCCCATAGAAATACAATGGACTTCTATCTGGAAATACTAAGCGAATACATTTTGTTTCATGTGTCATGATGGTCTCAAATGTTTTATTTGGACCCTCTAATAAGTTATGTGATGGTCCATCTTTAACACTTTGTTCCGTTATTAAGATATTACTGCAAGTAATCCGACAAATCACTGCTGTTCTGGGGTTTGATTGACATGTCGCTACTGTAGCAGCTCGCTAGTGAAGTAGGAGTGTTTCGGACCTTTGTATCTTCTATTTATTCAATATGCTCATAATTATACATGACATACACTCGACTGCAGCTGTGGGTAAGTGTTTACACTAACAGCACCATAATATGACTTTGTTTGACACTGCATGGTGAAGTTTTACCACGTCAGTAAGCTAGCAGCTAATATTAGCTTCCCATGAGTCCCCTGGCATGAACGCTTCATAAGCCCCGCTGCCATACGTCCAAATATGGTTACATCCTGTTTTTGGCTCTAATATGCCATCCAGGAAGTGACAACTCGATTGGCCCTTCACAAACTAATGGGTGACGTCAAGGTCACTTTGTCCAGTTATATATACAGTCTATGATTACAGCTCATATTATACAAATGTCATCACTGAAAAATAATAATGACACAAGAAGTTGCAGTTTTGATTGTGCAGGTCATGATAATTTTGTTGCAATTCATGTCGTGACCTAATAAATTTGGCGTTATGCAATGTATATACTGTATGTAATGAAGTATGAGCTTGAAATTGACTGTTAGGGTGAACTTTTCCCTGAAGATCACAGCTTATTTGGAATCAGCAGTCAATAACCCAGTGGTGTATGACATTTTCAACCTCATATCTTAGCCAGAAATATATGTAGGTCAAACTGTAATGATTTTAGACCCTGCTGATCTTCAAGGTCAAGGTTAATAAAAGAGAAGCGACCCAGAGTCTGTTCTATAGCATATTAAAATTTGGTGCCTCTGGCTACACAACCGTTTCTACGGTTTACAGAGAATTGTTTGAAAAGACACAAAATCCAGTGAGCAACAGTTCTCTGGATGAAAACACCTTGTTGATGCTGGAGGTCAGAGGAGAATGGTCAAAACGTAATTGTTTGTTTTGCAGTTATTTGATGAATCTGTTTCCATTATACTTCAAATTTACCTTTTAATGATATGCTTGTCATTTACACAGTTTGAAGTATTTCAAAATTTTGGGTGTTTCCACTCTGTTTTTTAATGTGCAAATTAAGAATGTGAATAAAAACAGGTGGACAGAAACAGATTTACTGACACCAATATAAACAAGCTTTACAGCTGTCAGCTTTTGCATTAACAAGACGACAGTTCTGACAGAATTTAAAACAGGAGCTATAAACATCTGAGTCAACATAGCGCTCATAAATTATAGGTTCATTAAATTTAGAAATTTGCAACAATTATCATACAAAACTCAAAACCACTCATTTCACTTCCTGGGTTTGTTTAAAACTGTCATACACTAAGTGACCGTTTTTGACTAACCCATAATAACTATTTGTGCCACGGTACTGTCTTACAACAGCGCTTTTCCTTGCTCTGCTTTTATGATGAAGAAAATAATGAGAGAACACACAATGAGCAACAAAATGAACACATAGGAATAAAATAAACAATAAAAATGGCTGAAATACGTAGACAAACACTACATACTGTTGTGTAAATTTGTAGTTTCTGAAGCTGACAATTCTAAGGAACTCCTCCACATAAGTAATTATTCCTCAGCAATCAATTACTTATGCTCTATGTAGTGAAAAAAATATGTCTGGGATTGTAAAGTGCTGTGTGCATAAACTATAGGCTGCAAATGAATTACCCTGTGAGATTAATACAGGTATCTTAATCTGAATCTGAATTATATAAGCCATGGAAAGAGGTGAAAATACTAGTGGATGCAACTTCATATGTGAATAACTCTGACACAGGCTTCAGCCTCTGAAAGATAAGATCACATGAATGCGTTTGCATAAATACTGGTAGTGACATGACCCAACTGTCCATATGTAAATATACATCCTTGACAGCAGCCATGAATGCTATTAAATGTAGACAAATGCTTTCAGATGCGGTTTGCAAAAGAACGTTGGCAAGGTTTAGTAATGGAATAATTAGGTTTTCATTCAATATAGGTGATAAACTGATGACGCTGATACAGAAAACTGTTAGGTGACTGAGTTCACAACATTAATAGTCTCATATTGGCCTCTACCTCATACCGACAGAAATGGCAGTTGCAGAGGTTTGAGGTTGTTGAAAGGATGCCCCCAGGCGTCTTGCTTCTGGTCGTCACAGACATGAGCCACTGGGAGGAGACCCCTGGGGCAACCCGAGACCATCCTCTATTACACTGATAAGACACTTTAAATGCACCGGTGCTACTATAAACAGTATAATCCAAATTAAATGTAGTTTGTCTTGGGAAGAAAGGTTAATGCTCAGAAATGCATTCAGTGACCTCCAGTAAACAAAAGTAGTAATACTACCATTATTTTCAGGTTCAGCAAAAGCCTTGGTGAGACACCTACATCCCACTGCGATATGCTCTGTATATAAGTAATATTTTCCTTTTTTATTTTCAAAATTGTACATTAATACTGGAGGCATCTGCAGACCTAGTTCTTGGTCTTCCTTTCTTGGGACAGTCCTCATGAGAGTTCAGAGAGTTTTTCATTTCTTAAAGTAATGATGGATTGTCTTTTCTCGCTACTAAACTATTTCTTGCTGCCGTGTTTATTTGTACAGTAGTTACTAGTACAGTACAGTAGTACTAGCACTAACGGGCTACCCGCCCTTCCTCTGCAGAAGCCAACTGATGGCATATGAAGAAGGAACAAATTAACTCCACACACTTTCACACATGTGAATTGAAAATCATTCCAGGTCAGGTGTTTTCAACCAGTGGTCTGTCCAGGTACTGCAAGTAGCCCTGGTGTTGTGACAGCACATGAATCCTCCTCCCATTCAGTGATGATGCAGGGCAAGAGTCAAGCCTAACTACTGCAGAAGAGGTTCAGCTCAGTGAGATCTCCACAGACTGTGTCGAGAGCAGGGATGAACAATACGTCAAGGTAGTGCAGGTTGATAGAGTGCAATTTAAAATAATGTTTTAGCTGTTAGTCCAAAACTGAGAAAAAACATACTACGTGAGTCATCAGAAATTCCTCCATCCATCCATCTTCTACCCCTTAATCCTCGAGGGGGTGGGGGCACTGGAGCCTATCCCAGCTGACTTGGGGCGAAGGCAGGGTACACCCTGGATGAGTTGCCAGTTCATCACAGGGCTGACATATAGACACAGACAACCATTCACGCTAACATTCATGCCTATGGACAATTCAGAGTGACCCATTCACCGAACCCCTGGTGCATGTTTTTGGTTGTGGGAGGAAGTCGAAGTATTCAGGGAGAACCCACGCAGACACAGGGAGAACATGCAAACTCCACACCGAGCCTGGTTGTGACAAGATGTCTACTTTCAAAGTTCTCAACAGAGTATTAGCAGAAAGTGTCAGTTCTCTCCATAACACAAACGTCCAGTCTGTGTTTCTATTGAACGTGTCGTTAAGTTTTATGAGAATGTATATTTACTGCGTTTTTTTCTTACGGTAGGGGCAGTTGTACACGTGTTCTGTGTGACCATTTTCAGTCTCTGGATCCTGATGGAAATGCTGAAAGTCAGACCCTTCATTTGATGTGTTTCTGGAGAATTGTTTGTAACTGTTTAACATGAGTTTATAAATGAGAAAAATGAATGGAGTTGTCAAGAAAGACAGTCAAAATGAACAAAAATGACCAAAATAATATGCAAAGTGAATGAAATATTCCACAGGTTAAACAGAAATAAACAATAAAATGCTTAACAAAATAAACTGTATATATAAAGTATATAAGTATACTGTGGACTGTATGTATAATGACAGTCCCTGGATCATTGGTTGAAAGTCCCTGTTCCAGATGAGTGCATCATAGCTAACTCTAGCTACTTTGGAGAATCTAAAATCTAGAACTGGTTCTGTTCTGTTTAACACACACATTCCACACACAGTATGTCTTCTGTATTAATGTATTGAAAAGAATGAAAAATATACAGTAGAACAAAACATTGAAGGAATGTGCAGACTGTTGACTGGTAGTGCGAGTCATTCTGATGGAAGGGGTTGTTATGCTAAAAATTTGGTCATGACCTCGACAAAATATTAACTCCAGATATTTACATCCATGGCTAGAGGGTATAGTTGGACATTTGAATTTATTTATGCAACATTAGATGTGTGGGCACAGCAGAATAATCCCTGGTTTAGGATTTGACCTACAGTATTATATTCTTTTTACAACAATCCCTATATTGCAGGAAATCGAAAATACTGTGTATCTTCCAGATTCTTCTTGGGTTTGGCAGAGTGGTCGCTTCAGTTTTATCCGTGGGTATATTGTATTGTTTGGGAGCCAATAACTGTTTGTAGTCTATCAAGGCAATACCACTCCCAAGTAAACAAGTATTTCTTTTTTATCAGAATTTTTTTACTCTTATATTTTATGAGTACTTGTAGTTGAGTCAGACAATCAGTAAATAATGTATTATTTCTCTTTCACTGTTTTCTCCCCTTCTCTTCATTCCATCTGGTGGTTTTTCATTCTCTATGGCACTCAATGTGAGAAATTTCACATATTTTCCTTTATTTTATCAATAATCCTTCAGTTTATGCTCAAGAACAACCCGCTTAAAGATGGACAGTTTTTACTGAACAAGGAGGGAGAGGAAAAATATTGTAATCTGAAAAGTAGCTAAACTTTTTGTATAGTGTAATAAGAAGTAAGCAGAAGTAGGTAGTACTCAAGTGAATGCGTTTTTGCTTTGCTTACACTCGATAAACAAAGATATTACCAGACAATACTTTTTACTCTTACTCAGTTACATTATTCATGAAAAAATTTACTTTTACGCAGTTGCATTTGGCCACATCTCACTGAGAGTAAAAAAGTTGAACGATAAAAAAACTTAACAAAATTATCAAGTAAATGAACAACATGAATAAGCAACAAAAAGAGCCAAAAAAAAAACCAAAATAATCAAGAAACGTAACCAAACAAAGCAAAATAGTCAAGTAAATCATAAAATTAACCTAAGCACAGCTGAACAATTAAACAAAATAAGCATAAAATTAACAATATCATCAGAAAACTGAATAAAAATAAACAAAATGAGCATCAAAATGAGTAAAAATTAAGGAAATAATTAAATTTAGAAAAAAAGAACACTATAATCAGAGAACCAGAGAAAAATTAACAAAATAAGCAACACAATTAGTAAAAGGGAAGAAAGTAAAACAACAGTGGTTAAAAAAATCTAAATTAAGTAAGTTAAACAAATGGACAAAATAACCAACAAGACTGAATAAAAAACCAAAATGAGCAACAAAATGATCAAAATATCCAAAGGCATAAATCAAATTTGGCAAAAATTAACATAAATTACTATAAATTCCATGTAATGAAATTACCATTTGTGTAGTTTTTATGACATGCTCTTTTACTTTGACTTAAGTACTTACATCTACGAGTTCTTCCACTTCGACTGGAGTCATTAAGGCAACAGTACTTTTACTTGAGAACTGTTTCTGCTTTATGTAAAAGCAAAGTTACAGTAGATTCCACCACTGCTTGTATGTAAATTTCTTCACTTTCAGAACATATTTTAATATTTTTTGACACTCCATACCTTTATTTCCATAGGGACACTGGTGATTGCCATCCCTGTGGCGTTATGAAATAGAAAATGAGGAAGAAGGGGAATCACTTGCAACGAATGCCCCGGGTCAGACTCATACCTGGCACACTGCTGTTAATGGTCAGCTTCAAAAAGCCCTAAGCTATGAGGGTACCACAGAAGAATACTAAAATAAAAGAGAAAAAAATGAATCGTGAGCATTTTGAATCGAACAAGTGAAAGAAAAATGCCACTTCACTGCTTGCCTCAGTCTCAGAAGTGCTTTGTGTAATTTAAATTTCAGCTGCCGCTCTGATCCCCAGGTCTGCCGTGAGGATACGGTTCACTTCCACGAAGCCAAACATTACAAGCAATCAACAGTAAAGACCGCCACTGTCAAAGCCAGTGTGCTCAAACAAGACTCGGGATTTTAAAGGTCAGGATGACACCGCCCAGACAATAGATGCAACAAACTCCCTTGTTTCTGGAGATTGTCCTCTAACTGAGAAAATGGTCAGCAATTACATCTGGACTGACACAGAGCTCTTTTATCAAGTCCGGGGATTTACAAGCACAGCATAAGTACATAATTCAAAGAAACATCCTCTCCTCAGCCTCATCCTCCCAGCAGAGCCTCTTTCTCACGAGCAGAGGAAATTTCAGTGGTACTTTTTCAACTCTGTGGTCTTCAGCTTCATCTCTACATGAATAAATAAGCAGCATGTCGTCATACCAGACCAGCTCAGCTGCAGAAAACCTTCATTTCTGAACACGAGGCGCCTGTTTACGGTTAGAAATGAGCCGCGGCACGGCAGTACATACATTACTGCATCATGTACTGTATGATCAGGCAGAAATGCAGGGTTTTGTCCAATGCCAACCATTCCATGACTTGCACTACCAGTGAAAAGTTTGGACTCTGTGTCTCTTTCAGGAGTTTTTCTTATTTTTGCTACATTCAACATTTCACATTAATACTGACGATATCCAAACTGAAAGAGTACGTACTGTATGGATGAGATAAAATAGATAAGAACACATATTATGTCGTAAACAAAAACTATTTAATGGGATGGACTAGTTACTATAGCTATGGATGTGTTAATCCAGAGGCACCAGGTTCATTTTATGAGAGCCCAAGGAAGTAAAGGAAAAAATGAGTCAGTAGCTAGACTTCCACTTTTTTGTAGTAATGTTTGAACACCAAAAGGAGAAAATATAACAACTCAGTTCCAACAAATAAGTTCTCAACAAAAGATACAGGCCATCAGTTTTATAAATTGTCCATGTTTTTTTCCTTTCAAGCTGGAAGTAGGAAAGTAGTCTTCCTTTTCCTATTGTACCACACTGTGGGTGAAAGTTCAAGGTTCAAGCTCGCCATCAACGAGTGTAGTCCTCGGTCTTCATTGATTGTTGATTGCAGTCACTCTGTTTATCCAGGAACAAAAAAAAAACCCTGAGCGTTGAAGCTGGAGTATGACGCATCAATACAGTGGATGCAGAATGGTGTGGATTTTAACCGTTTGTGTGACAGGGACCTCGTTCAGCAGACACGGGCAGCGGCGAAAGAGGAAAGAGCTTAAAAATGCTACCTTTGAATTCTCTGTGTTGCCATTGTCTCTTTGGACTTGGTGTATTTGACTGTGTGTGTGTTTGTGTGTGTGAACACCCGCCCAGCTCTGCCTAAGATTGGCTTGCATTGAATTTCTACTCTTCCTTAGCCAATCATCATCACTTATGCAGTTGCCTCGCCCCCTCCACCCCTTCACCTCACAAAGGGAAAAAAACTTTGCAGCTCCTGTGGCTGAGCCTGGTCTGATGAATGACTTTAAATATACTAACATGCTGCATTTTCTTGTACATAGTGGTAACGGCGTTGTTACCGATGGAAACAGTAACTCATTAGATTACCTGTTACTGAGTGAATAACACCATTTATTTTATTCCCATCCGTGTACACAACCCAGAACAAACACTATGATGTAACTGTCCCTCAAGAGGACCATCCCATGACCTTTAAATTAATGACTGTCTCTTTTTCTTCACATAACTGAGTGTTTCTTGCAATAATTTGGATTTGTACAGTAGTTGTTGTGGCACTACTAGGGCTATTGACTCTGTACCCACACTTCCTAGGCCCACGGCAATATTTGGTTTTGTTTCCATCCATGTGAACACTGTAGAAACGTTCCAGAATAAGTAGACAGAGGTGCCAATATGGTGACACCCACAGACTCCTTGTTTGAGCTTCCAAACAAATCCTCGGAAACCGACAAGTGATGTCACACACGCTTTGTCCATCTTTTATAAAAATTGGCTGTTTTAATCCTCTGCAAATATTGCAGTCCGGGTGTTGTAATTTTCTTATGAGGTCAGACTGCCACAACAGTCACTGAGCTGATTTCTTTGTCCCTGTCCATCACGTAATTGACAAATAAAAGCTCGTAAACACCTGTGATGCTTCGTATTCCTCAGCAGCCATTAACACAACTAATGACGGACGTAGCATAATGAGAACACGGGATAATGGGATTGCTTGTTGACAACCAGTTGTTCTGTGGTCGAGATCATTGTCATCGTGTAAGACATCCTCCTTTTGCTTCTTGGCAGGGAGGAGCCGGGTGCAGCTGGCAGGGTGGACGTGGTTCAGTTTGCTGTCAGAGACTCCCTGTAATGGGCTCTGTGACCTGGCATTATTAACACATTGCACTTGTACAGGGACTGTGTGAACAGGCTGACACTGGTAGAATGTACTCAGTTCATTTCTGGAAAAAGAGTATTTAACAGAC
Organism: Pseudamia nigra; assembly: GCA_029823295.1. Classification (NCBI taxonomy): domain Eukaryota; kingdom Metazoa; phylum Chordata; class Actinopteri; order Kurtiformes; family Apogonidae; genus Pseudamia; species Pseudamia nigra. Next base: position 26,622 of record JAQQAE010000604.1, read on the forward strand.
CAGAACAAAAAAAATCTACCTTGTGGATCGTATTTGTCATAGGCAAGGATATGGGGCTCGTTTGAAAATCGGAGGCAGTTTTAGTCGGGCATCTCTGAAAATTTTAGGTGTCAAATATTTGATTTTCTGTGTTCTGAGGAGTTATTAACACATCCATTTGTTCCTTTGTTGTGTACTTAAATTGGAAAAGAAGACAACAATATAAAAATCTAACAAACACAAGCAAAATCAGCAACAAAATGAACAAAACTGTAAATGAATCCACATATCATAGCATTTTATGTATTTTACTGTATTTTTAAAGGTAAAAGCTGGTAAGAGGTATAAGAATGAAGACTGAACTCATTTTGTTTGACAGCATATGAATAATATAAGTGCTAAAGCAGACAAAATGACAAAAAAAGACAAAAATTAACAAAATTGAGAAAGAAAATCTAATGAATCAACAGAATAATCAGGAAAAGGAGGAAAATAATCAACAAGATGAAGCAAAAAATCCACAAAACAAACAACAACAACAACCAAAATAGTTAAGAAAATGAGGAGAACAAGAATAAAATATAATGAACGAGTCAAGAAATGAAGAAAATAATGCTAAAAATGAATCAAGATATTGATCAAAACATGCCATAAATGAGTAAAATGAAAAAAAAAATCAAGAAAATTAACAAAAACTGACACAAAACTGAAATAAAATATAACCGTTTGAATTTTAGACCAATTTTGTTGCTTTTTGTTAATTTTAGTTCACATTGTTTCTTATTTTGTTTGTTTTCTAGTTTATTTCCTTAATTTTGAATGTTGGTCTCATTTTTTTGTTGATTTTGTAATTATTTTGCCCATTTCCATTCATGCTATAGTTTATTTTATTCATTTCAATTTATGCTTATTTCATTTTCTTTTTTTGTTCAATTTGTTGCTTATTTTGATCACTTTCTTGTTCATTTTCTTAATCATTTTGTTCATTTTTTGTTCCTTTTATCAACTTGTGCAGAAAAGGCACAACCTGACGTATTAACAATTGACCATAAATGCAGAAAATGAATTCTGATGCTTGGTGTTTAATGCTGAAAATGTCTGGGAGGATCCAGAGGTGCCTGACTAACAATGTTCAAACAAATCCTACACCCTTGGAAACAGGAACAAAGAACTTCTCAACTTTGCAGCTTTTTTTTTTTTTTACACTTAAACCACCTAAATTGCTTGGTGTTAAAAGCTGCTTCTCATCAGTGAGAACAAGAGAAGGGTCAAAATTCACTCACTTTTTTAAACCAGTCTCAGAGCTTTTGAAAAAGGCTTCATTCTGATTGACCGGGCTCTTTGAGGTCCACTTTCAGTCGCCACAGAAAGAAACAAGTGACCCTCACCTGGCAGCCGCCATGCGTCCGCATGCTTTCAATGACCGTCTGCAAAAAGGAGAGACGTTCTTTGCTCTTCCCCAAGGACCTGCGTCTGCTTGATTCTTTGATTCTTTATTGAACCCTGGCGTCTCACGTTCAACCTCCCACCTCAAACATTTGCCTCATTTTGGAGTGATGCGCCAAAAATAAAGCAGTGTGAGGGAGAGGTGAAATTACAGCACCGCTGAAGCAGATGCCGCTTGTTCTGTTGCTAAAGCAGAACAAATCAAAGACTAAGAGCAACTGTGTGGAAGCTTTTCTTGGTTTATCAGATCATTATGTCTAGTATATTTATGCCTTATCGACTGCTTGTACTACTAGTCTGAACTCTAGAGTGGACACACCGCCTCCTGCATGTTTTTCTTTATTCTTATTATTTTCACATTGTCCACTGAAGACAGGAGGGTTAGTGCAGAGTCAATAACCCTATCACTGCCACTTTAACTACTACAATCACTGTCTTCTTCTTTTCCTTTGGGCTGTTCCCTTCAGGGTCGTCACAGCCAATCATCTGCCTCCATCTCACCCTATCCTCTGCATCTTCATCTCTCACACCAACTACCTTCATGTCCTCCTTCACCACAATTACTGTATACATCCATGTTATAGCAAAAAACACCGTTAAGAGAAAAGATAGTCCATCTTTGCTTTAAGAAGCGTGAATGTGTCCCCGAGTTGCTTTCTCCAAAACTATCAAACGCTGTGATGAAACTGACTCAAGAGGACTGCCTCAGGAAAGGAAGACAAAGAGCTGCCAGCTGACAACATCTCAGATAGAGTATGGATTTGTACAGTAGTTGTAGTAGCCATAATAAGGCTATTGACAGGTGTTCAAACTTAAGGAGGTACTTAAAGGTGCCGTCTACAATGCTGGAAAACTACAGTAATTAGTAGCTGTGGCGAAACGCTGTAAATGATGAAACATGCAATGTGCCAGTCAACATGGGTGACAACCTCACAGTTATCAAGCCCGTGTGTCTGTTGATCCTTTAGCTGCTTTTGTACCTGAGCCATATGTTGAAGAAATCTGAAATGTAGACTCTCCTCCGTCATCCTGTGGTTAGATAAGTTACAGTTGCTGGCTCTTGTGAACTATTTTAGTTGTACAGTAACTCTGGGATTTGCTCGCGAGACAGGACAAAATTTTGCCCGACGTCTTACTCGCGTCACGACAAAGTCGTATGATGAAGCGCTCGTGTGACGAGGTACCGCTGGAGTTGGTTGTTAGCATATGTATTTGGAATGTATTGGCTTTGTATCAGGGTTAGGGTTATAAGTTGTGAATTAGCATATGTAATTGTACTCTACTGGCTCTTTATGGGGTTTAGAGGTTATTGTTATAATTATTAAATGATCAAAAATAATTAGGAGTGACGTGTCTATTTTTAAACCATTACTGTACTGTATTCTAACCATTGCTGACTGAACAGAAACGGCTCCACAACCAATTTTGGATCTAAAACTAAATTTTTCTGCTTATACAGTATGTATGTATTTTCCTCCAGTATGAGATTTCATTTAAGACTTTTACTTGAAACAGAGTGCTTGATCTGATACTTCTTCAACTACTGATTTCCATTTTCAGATGCAGCTTGGCAACCTTGAACACGAAGTGCATGTGATGAAAGAGGACGAGGTGTGAATAGTCACCTCAGAGAGCAGAGTTTTGTTTTGGGACCGACATCATCTCACATAAATGCAGTCATAAGATGGGTTCTAGAAGAAGTGCTTTTACCCCTTTATGTCAGTAGAAATAGCTGTACCACCTTGGATTTATATTTTATAGCTTCAAGTAAATGTGCTGCATTCAGATATTTTACTGTAACGGGAAAGAAGATGTCACTGTTAAAGTATCAACAGTGAGGTGTTCAGAGTGCAGTTTAGTTCTCTGCTGAGTCGTATCACTGCTTTCAGACCAGTTCAGGAAGAAAACCAACAGTATGAAAACATACTGTAACAAAAAGATTCATTATTTCATTAGTAAGTACTTCATAATATAGCATATACAGTACTGTAGCTGCTCTTTGCCAAACAGGCCTGTTTTCTGCAGGTTTTTTAAAAGGGTAGATTCATTACTTCTAGATTCAAGTCATCTTGGCCCCTAAAATACCTTGAATCTGATTTTGACAGTCTTTAAATTGAACTTAGCGCTTGGCTGAAAGCAATGAATTTAGAGCCTGCTTCATCTTGTGCAAGGAAAGCACTAGAAACTATGATTATTCAGGCATGAGAAGTCAAAAATAACTTAAAGCCATTGTAAAAAAAAAAAAAAAAGCCAACCGCAAATACAAATACTTCTCATTCACATCAGGAGCATCATCAAAGTCCAGTCTCACCTTGAGGGGATGTGAAATTGGTCTTAAATTATGTTCATTACTTAAGGATTATATTTAAATCTGGCAAACCTCTTTTGAAAATTAGAGCTACTGTATCTACTGTACAAATCCATATTATGACAAGAAACCGTCCATCATTACTTTAACAAATAAAGGTCAGTCAATCAGAAAAAAATCTCAGGAACTTTGAGGGTTTTAGCAACTGCACTTGGTGACACATTCAAGGACCATCCGGGGTTTCTGGAGCTGGTAATTCTAATAAACCTCTCCTCTTGGCCTTCCTTCCCTGGAACAGTCCTCACAGGAGACAGTTTGATCATCATCATAGCGTTTCATGGTTTTGGTGACTGCACTTGGGACACAGTTCTTAAAATAATGATGGACTGTCTTTTGTCTTTACTGTTTCTTGTCATAATATGGATTTGTGCAGTAATTGTAGTGTCACTAATAGGGCTACTGACTCCCACGCTTCCTCTGCACAAAACTGAGAAAACTGAGGCTCTAAAGAACACTAAGAAGACAAAAAAATGGCACAAATTAACTCATGACAAGACACACTTGTGATATGAAAATCAATCTGGGAATACTATCTATATACAATATACTACCTTGGGAATCTGGTAAGAGAATGCAAAGCTGTTGTCAAAGTTAAACATGGCTAAGTCTGACCATGTGAAATATAAAACATGCTCTGTGTTGGTTTTTGTTTTGCTACATAATTCCAGAGATGTTCTTTCATAGTTTGAATGTCTTCAGTGTTAATGTACTGTCCAATGTTGAAAATAGTAAAAAAGAAATATAGATGTAGCATACATTTAAAGATACAGAAGCACATTGCATTCATCAAACAAAAAAAAAATAGAACTGCTATCTCGTAATTACGACTTACGGATCTCATAATTACAATCTATGGATCTCGTAATTATGATTACCGGTATGATACTATTTTAAATTTGATGAGCCATATGATGAAGTTATGGGAAAGAATAGTGGAAGCTAGACTAAGGGCAGAAGTCAGCATTTGTGAGCA
>JAQQAE010000605.1:0-30400 GCA_029823295.1 Pseudamia nigra
ACATGCTACCGGGCCTGGCGGCCGTTAGAAAAATCTATAAATAGGCCGCATCATTGTATAAGCCGCAGGGTCGGCAAAGCCGCTGGGTGTGACAAAAGCCGCAGCTTGTAGTGTGAATATTACGGTACTTGTGAATTTATATGTTGTGACAATACCAAGTTTAGTCAAATGTTGTTCATTTTGTTCAGTTTTATCCATTCTTTTTATTATTTTTGTCTGATTTATATTCATTAGCAGATCATTCTAATTCTATGCCATTTTCTAATGAAGTCATTTTTTTTTCATAAACACATGCAGAAAAGCCACAGACTGATGCTTTAACAAAAAACAGTGTTCAACGCTGAGATTTCTAGGAGGATTCTTAGATGTTAGAATGAAAACACCTCCCACAATGTTCAAACTAAACCTGTGCCCTTGTGTCACTTCATATTACTTTGTTTGGTGTGTAAAAGCAGCATGAATTATTCTCAAAGGTCTGGGTGAGTCAAGGTCTGTGGAGAATTTTAATGCTGCCTTTCCCTTCATAGGTGAGGTCACATGTCAGGTGACTGTGATGCTCTTCTGTTATTTATTCTGAGTCTGAACTGAAGCCTTGTCACAGGAACAAAGCACATGCTCACATTGTTGCTTTTCCTTTTCTTGCTTCTCCTTGAATTCACATTATCATGAGCTGTATTTACGTATATTGTCTGTTGTTAGGCCCCGTGTGATTGAGTTTTAGTCGTAAATGTGTGTGAATTTTTTAACTTGTTGATACAGTGTGTACTTCAACTTGTATTTCATTGTAGACAATATAAAAATGTCACGGTTCATGTTTTTTTGGACAACTTCAGTTCAGAAGTAGACATCCATTCCTTAGATTCAGAAAACATAAGGTGTCGGAGGACTAATACATGCTACATATATGGCCAAAAATATTGTTATGATAAATTATTTAGGTCAGTTGTCATTGATTATCATCACAATAAACGTCAAAATTGAGTGAAAGTTGAAGAACCTACCCATCCATTAACTAGTCCATCCATTCATCCACCCATCCACCCACTCACCTACCCATCCACGGGAGAGTGGTAGAGGAAGGCAAAAAATGGTACAAAGGTAAGTGCTGCACTGCCACAGGTTAAAAAAAAGTTAAGGTGACATAAAACTAACAAATAGTGTACATTTCAGGATTATACAAAAAGGCATTTTTCAGGGAACAAGACATGAATTAACAACTAAAAGCCAATAGAGGTTGATCAAGCCTTGAAAGATGGTGCAACTAATTCCAGTTGGTAGCACCAACTTTCATGGCTGTGGCAGTTCAGCACTTAGCTTTGTACCATTTCAAGCTATTTCTTGAACTGCTTGAATTTCAACAGAAAACTAGAAAAATTGGCATGTTTTAAAAGTTTTGATTGGTAGTGTACAGACTATGGAACCAATCTGGTTTATGGGTACAGTTTGGGTAGAGACAGAACAGGGTTTTCTAAAAAGACAGAAAACACAAGGAAAAAACAGAGACCAGCGAGATCAGTGTGGAACAAACTGATAGTTTTTTTTCTTCTCCTGGCTCTTGAAGAGGGCAGATGCATTTTCTCCTCCTATCTCTCCTCTCCCTGCTTGTTTGTGTCCTGACTCATCTGACTGCTTTTCTGAGCCCTTCTCGAAACCTAACCACCAGAGAATTGATCAGCTGGACCCTCAACTCAATTGACACCCTTTTTTTGACTAGCCCTGATGGGACATTTGCTGAGGGACACACGAAAGTCTCCTGGGAAAATTGGAGAGTTGTCTGCCTTGCACCATTGAGGACATTGAAGATCTGTATTTATTCAGAACCATGACAACAGGGCTACTGCTAATTGGAATGGGCGTTGCCCTGGTGTATCGATCGATTAAGAAGACGGACGCAGCTGTTCACAGCCCCCAGAAGCTGGTCGTCATGATTGATTTGATGGGTGGGGCTGTCAGTACTCAACAAGGGACGATTTCTGACATGAGTCAAAGGCTGGTTACCAACAGTTGCTGATGGCTCTACAAGATGTTGGACAACCTGCGAGGGTCAGAAATGCACAAATTGGACAATTGGACCAAATGGACAAATGGAGGGATAGTCACCAGCCTCTGCCCTCGACTGAAGAATACATATGCTGGCCTTGGCCAACAGCTGCAAAACCCCTCAGAGCAATGAGGATTCATGCTTGTGAAATGCCTGAATAAACTGGTCAAAAAGGCTGGATCACTGGTTGGAGGAAGGCTTGATTCACTGGAGGTTGTGGTGAACTGGTGCACACAGAAGAAAATGGAGGGCAACCTGGACCATCCTCTTCCCTTATTCTGTCCCAACAGAGGAGCAGCTGCAGTGGACGACTCCTCCACATTACACAAGATCCTTCATCCTCACCACCACCTGACTGTTCAACACCACAGCTGACGGCAGACTGAAGAAATCTGACTAATATGTTCTTTCTTACATACTGTATGAGCTGGTCAAATGAATTTCCCTGAAAGGGATCAATAAAGTGTATTCCGTTCAATCTTCATTTGTCTGGAATGCTGTAAGAATGGAACTTGTACATTCCACGTAGGATAAGTCCAATTTCGCAGTTTTCCGGAATGCAGCATAATAACAAGACACAGGTGAGACAAAAAGAGGAAAACTCGACAAAGCCATAAATAAAGCATACACAAGGAGGGCAACATTACAAAATAAAACAGGCAATGATAACAAACCGTTACACTGACTAAGTCCCTTATTCCATTAGTGAAGGGGTGGACCTCAGCCACTTGACTGAGATGTGGGATTCCAGCATGTGCACATCCAAATCAGCAGAACAGAATGGGCGAATTTCATAATAGCATGCCACTGATTGGAACTAAGAGGAAAAACACATTTGAATTATTAAATCCAAAACAGACCACAAAGTCAGTGACATCATGCACAAAAATAACCCTGTGCTAATGAACAAAGCTTCATGCTCACATAAATGTATACAGACTCTGGTATTCTTACCCACGTGTGCAGAACATGCATGGGTGCACACACTTATGCACACAGCAAACTCAATCCTTTGTGTTTTGTCAGACAGTTTAGGCTTCGTCTGCTCTGCTTCCTCTTGTGGAAAGAAGGACAATGAAATCCTCTGAAGTTGTGACACATTGAAACACCAGACATGACAGCAGATTGTTCAGTGACCTTTATAAGTTTCACAGAATCTGTCACAGCCACGGAATATAAAGGGATCTGCAGACGGACAGTAAAAGCCCACACAACCACATTTGGAGGGGTTTACCTAGAGCTGAGGCTAAAATGGATATTACGATAAACACCTGATATTGATGATTATCATGATAAATGTCAAGCAACTTTGATTTTAAATGATTTGTAAAAGGCAAACATTATCTACAAACATATGGTAAGATGCAAAATAATGAAAATGTTGCAAAAACTATAAAACAGTAAAGTAAAAAAGCAAATACACACCTGAGCTGCTGCCTAATTTTCTGTATTTTGATTTTATTGGTACATCATTTTTGTTTTGTTTCATGTTTTATATATTTTTATTTTTAACTATTTGTTTTCTGATTTATTTAATTGTATTTTTAATGTACTTTTTAAATGATTTTCCTGTATTTAAATTATTTATTTCATGTCTTTTTATTTTTAACTATTTGCTTTGGGATTCATTCAAATGCAGGTTATTTGTATTTTTATTTTATTTAGTTTGACTTTATATTATTAAATTTGAATTTTATAATGATTTATGTGTTTGTATCCTTTTTAGTTTTACTATTAACTTTTAACATTGATTTATTTACGTATCATTATTTTTATTTATTTTTTATCTTATTTAATTTAATTATTTATCATACAATGTTGCATGTATCTTTAGCTTTTTATTTTAATGTTTTAGTTATTTGTTGTTAGATTTATTAGACATTATTTCATTTTATTTTTACTATTTAATATATCACTTTTTTTAATATATATTCACTTCACTTCTTCCGACTTCAGTCCATATCCCCTGTCACAGTCTCCTCTCCTTCGTCCACAAATCCCCCACTTCTCTTTTTTGTTCCCTCTCCCCTGCTGAGATGAAAGCCTGTCATCGGAAGTGACCTCGCACTCTTTTACCACTGAAACTATCGGTCATTGTAACCTCGCTGGCCTCTGACTTTTCGTGACCTGTACATGTGGCACAAAAACTAAAACACGCGCATGCACCGTACAGAAAGCACGCCTTATACTTTGATCATGTTGCAAATAAAATGGGAAATTTGCGTTACAATACCAACACACATGCACATATTTAAGTGCCCTGTATCTGCCCCGGCTCTGCCATCGCACACCACATCAAAGCATCTTATTGCTGGGCAGTAAAAGTGGCACAGTGGCTTGAATTTATTCCCTTCAGACAGACGTTTATTCGCTGCTTCCCTTTCTTAATGAGCGTCTTACAATAACCCTGTCACTTACTGCGGCAAATTACTGCTACCTAAATGAGGGGCTGATGGTCTGTGTGTGCATGACTGCATGTGTGCACGTGTTTCCATCACACCATTTAACAGCACCTGTATGTGATTTAACATTCCACATGGCCTTCCTCCCAAGGTACACTTTTTTACCTTTTTACTATCCACCGAAAAAGCAAAGGGAGGGTAGGAGAGAGTTGCTGAGCTGTAATGAGCAAAGAGGAGAAGGAGATGGAGGGATGAGACGGTCATAAAACAGGAATGAAACAAGACAAAGGGACAGGAGGAGGAAGAGAAAGACCATCAGGAAAGGACAGAAACGGTGAAAGCAGCACACATTATAAAGCTGTAATCTTCTTCTAAGTACCGCATAAATCCATTGCTTATATCTTTAACCATGATTTGGTGATTTGAGATCTCCCCTGTTGCTATATTAACAGTTTCACACATAAGGACTGCAGAACTGATTGACACTTCATTGAACATTAATCCCACAGAAATGAACTTACACTGCAGTTCTTGGGTAATTCACCATCATGTTTTTTCCAAAGTAAGCAGAGCTACCCCAAGCCGGGGCCGACATGCAGATCAATGAGTCGGCTCGTCATGCAGCTGCTGTCAATAATTGTAACTGTACTGCAAAAACTGCAAGAGCTGAAATGACTTGTAGATTAATCATTACCCACACCAATGGAGCCAAACATGCGTAGGTCAGTTGCCTGCGTTTATGTGTCTGTTTCTCTGTTTGTCTGTCTGTTCGTGCTCTAACTCAAGAAGAAATGGAGCTAGGGTCGCCAAACTTGGTACATGGGTTTCCTTGGGTTCCCCACTCCTGGCTATGTTATTGAGATTAAAAGTCCAAAAGTCACTAGGTCAAGAAATGTTAACATACATTTTTGTCTATAATGACTGTAGTATTGGAGCTAGGAGTAAGAAATTTTAACATAAGTTAGAATAGGGTCTTAACCTTGCATTGACCTCAAAGATCAGTAGGGCTCAAAAATAGTTAACTAATTCACCAAGTTTGAAATTTACTTGATGGCTTACAATTTAATGCAAATGAGGGAAGGGGCTTTGACCTTGGTACAGAAACTGCATTTATTCTTATATTTATCCTTAAATTCTAAACATATAGTTAATGCCATGGCCAACACAGATTTGTCACTAGCAACTGAAAGTGAAACTAAAATGATGGAAGAACACCTTTCAGCTTTTCACCTTCAAAACAAAGCCATTGTATCAATATTAAGATCTTTAATACCGGTATATATAATTTACATAATATAATACAATTTTATAAATAAGTATAATTTTGGAAAAGGCAACAGGCAGGCACTGTATGCATGTAATCATAAACTGAATTTATTGACCAGTGACCATAATTTTACTTGGCTTCTTTTTTTTTTGTTCTATTAAAAACTATATGTTCTCCTGTTGAAGGTACTGTAAACATATACATCAATCATAGTTACTGACCTTAACAGTTGACACTATTACTCATTGCTGATATTTTCTTCAAAATCTTTGCACAAGCCAGCTCTATAAATTAACATTTATAATGTCTTGAGGGCTGCAGCTGGGTGTGTCTGCACCTCTGATGAGTGCATTGTAGTTTGTAGAGTGCAACATTTTACAAACTGTAGAAATGGGCAGAATTCGGGTCCAACAGTGGTTGATTGCTAAAAATAAAAGCTTAATAAAAATGACAACACTATGATTGTGTTGTTTTTGTGTTTTTTACAGATCATATGAGTGCTGGTGTAGAGATTAGTGAAGTGAGCTTGTGCTCCCCGGGCGTCGCACAGTGGTTGACCGCTGCTGCTCAGGGATGGGTCAGATGCAGAGAATACATTTTGTGTACGTGTGTTGATCCACTGAAATCAGATTTTTGTGATTGTTTTATGCTGCTGATGTTGTCCCATTTATTCAATAAATTACAAATCTATATCTAAGGAGAAAGTAGTGGACACACTTCTTTTCAGATAAGAAGCAAGTGTGTCTGATTCCTTATACAGTGGAACCCTGGGTTACGAGATTAATCCGTTCCAAGATCAAGCTCATGAAACAAAAAACTCGTGAGCCGGGCCCGGTTTTCCCATAAGAATACATGTAAAACCAATTAATCTGTTCCAAGACCTAAGATAACACAGCTAATAGCCGTTAGCCTGTAGTCACTTCTGGGTCTTGGACGTGAAAGACCCGGAAGCTAATAACCGTTAGCCAAGCTAACAGAGGCTAGCGGCTAACAGCCGTTAGCTTGTGTTATGGAGAGGCTACTGCTGCTTTAGATCAAAGAGAAGGAAATTGCTGGTGATACTGTACCATCATTGGAGCCATCGGCCGGCGGCGTGTCCGCTCCCGGCCCGCGGCCGGCGGCGTGTCCGCTCCCGGCCCGCGGCCGGCGGCGTGTCCACATCTTGTACAATTTGTAATTAATGGGATAAAATACAGGAATAGTCCTTTAATATGCTGATGAGCTTCTCCCATTAAAGCACAAATATGAAATGAATGTAGTTTTGTGACATGACATGAGAACGTGGTCATTTGTTTGGTGAGATGAAGGTTTGTATGTTTGATCTTCTAAATATGCAAATGAGCAATAATTGTCATGGAGAGAGAAGCTGAAGGGGCTTAATTAATGGGTCAGTGGTTCAGCCAATCACAGAACAGAAACATCAACAATGAGGTGACAGTGGGTGGGGCTGCAGTAACAAACAGAGGCTGATGTAAACAGAGTGACTGACCCCATGTTGTGTGTCAGCTGACCTTTGACGCTCTTAGACACAGTGTTCATTATCTCATTAGTAGTAGAACCACATCAGAGAGTAGATGTGAAAACAAACATAAAGGACATTTCAAACACAGCCTTTTCCTGTGCCTCTGGTTTTGTCGATGGTTCAGCATTGTGCTACGTGATGTGACTAAAAAGTATTATGAATGATTTGTGATTTTAATCTTTTTTTTTTTCAGTTTACATTATTCAAGGTTGGTCTTTATTGTTGGAGTTGGAGCAGTAATTTTTCAATTGAAATAACTAATTAATGACTTTTAAAAATGACGCATCACTGGCATGCAATGCCTGGAGAAACATATTCAGACTGATTATATTACATGTGCTAAACAGCCTTCACTTTATTATTTTTGTTGTTGTCATTGATTAAGGAAGGTCTTGAGAGAAACTCAAGATTTGATATTTAAACGGCAAATGGTCTTGCACCTACAGTGTTTAACGCCTTTCTACCGTACGGCACTTAAACAGCTTTAAAGTGCTTTCCATTCACACACCATTGGACACTCACTGGGATGAACTTGGGGTTCAGTGTCTTGCTCAAGGACACTTCGGCCTGTAGACATGAGAAGCCATGGATTGAACCACTAACCTTCTGGTTCATGTACAACCTGCTCTACCTACTGAGCCACAGCCGTCCCACTGAGCCGTAAATCTGTTTCCTCCATTCCTGGATTGGCCAGGTTGTCAGATGTTTTCCACATCACTGGCCACGATGCGCTTCCATTCCACTCTGATTCTCACCCTTCTTCTTCTTCTCCATACCGGCCCAAATCACTCCCCATTGTCATGGAAGTTTCCAGGAGGCCGTTTCCAATCTCTTGGATCCCGCACAGCAACTGCACAAGTCCACCTGTGATCTGTGCGTCTTGCAACGTGTCCAGCTCAGTGCAATTTCTGATCACGTTCTTCACTCCCCTCATTTCCAAAACCACCTTATTACGGATGTGCTCATGTAACAATATTACTAGCATGAATCATTAGCAATGGCTAGACTAATAAATCTATTCAAGTATAAAAACTTGATTAATCAAATAACTTTGACATATTGGCAGCACATTATTTTCAGTAAAATTATGGTTCAGGTTGAAATTTCTAAAAATGTCTTTATTTTATTGACTTACTCATGGTCATAAGTAGTGAGAGTGATGCAGGTTTTTGTTGATTTTGCTGCCTCTGTTTTTGGCATATATGTTAATTTACACATTTACAATTTACACATTTTTAAATAAAGTTTCAAAGGCTGTACTGGAAAATGAATTTTGCATCATTCTCAAAACTTTTGGCCTCGGCTGTACTTGCAGTATATTAAACTTTTTCAGCAAATTTAGGGAGTTATTTAGTCTGCTTAAACTAATTAAAGCTCAACAACATAAAATTCATTCCTTCTGTGTGTATGCTCAATGAATTTATTGTTATAATAAAACATCTGGATCTGCAATGTGTATTAGTTTTCCATTGTCTGCCACTGTTACAGTTGTGACATCTGTAGTGTATTCTTGTAGTTCCTCTTCCATCAGCCCTTTGTCATTCATTATATTCATAATGTAGTTTGTAGTTTGTAGATGAGGCAGGCGGGAGGGATAATTGGCACACATTTGACCTTGTTCACTCTCTGTTCAAACCTTTACGGACCAACAATTCATGGATTTAGTGCTACACCACTATCTAAAGATACCCAAAAATAGACACCATACAACCACAAAATACAGCTATATAGGCCCACTGTGGTCGTTGCTCTGTGGTGCAGACATTTCATATTAATGGGTATATTACCTTCCTGAATATATTCACCTTCGTCTTCAGTGATAACTCTGGCAAAGCAATTGTAAGTGCATTACTGCTATCCAAATGTGGACATATCTTATTGCACCAAATCTTAGTAGACTAAAAAAAAGGAGGATAAACTGTGATGTTACCCATAGGATTTCTGAAGAGCATCCTGGATTATACAATGTGATTATACAATGGGTTTTGATGATCACCATATTGGCACCGCTGCCCACTTCTGGCTAATCCAAAAAAGACTTAGATATGATGCACGAGCAGGACTGAAATGAGCTACAGTGTGTTAATGACACATCTGTCACTCAAAGCAGTCATGCCCTTAAAAGTGCCACAGCTCAAAGCAGGGGAAAAAGTTAAAACTTGTTTCTGGTCCTCTGCACCGCTCCTCATCAGGCATATCAACAACCTAATGTAAATGTGTGGTTTAGTGCTGTTTTGGGAAAATGCAGCCACTTTTCTGAGCTTCCATATTGAACCATATCACGTCTGTGAAATCTGAACAGTGATTGGTAATTACAACTGTCAATCACATTTAACCCCCAACTGAGTGAAAACACCAAATCTACCCACATGGTTCAGACTTTCTACAGCCAAAAACAGGGACCATAGAAGTATATAGAATTATTCTTCCTTCTCAAGACAACTTTATTTGAATGCCATGAGTCCTCCCTTCTTTGCTGAAATATGGGCCACTTTGCACATTTCAATGAGGTAGGCTTTGGCATGAGTATGAGTACAAGTATGCAGATGTGGTGTGGGAATTAATTATGAGCCACATCTCCTGTTGCTTCTATATGTGGGCTGCACAATTAAACCAAAAGTCATCACCTTATGAAAGTGGAAATCAAGTAGAGGTCATATTAAAATGTGATTTTGTGTGCACAGCTCTATCTGTTCTTCAGCCCTAACCCAGGGAAGTGGGAAGGGGGAGACAATCTGGCATTGTGATGGAACAGGGAAACAAGTCCAAGTGTGACTGTACCACCTAAATTTTGGCCTCTCCATCATGAAAACAAGACAGTTGTATCAAAAGTGTGCACATGGTATATATAGACCATGGAAACCAAAACATGAGAATCTATAAGGGATTAACTCCCTTTTGGAGCCATCCCCCGACACTGAATAAAACAACCTAATTTCAGCAGACACTGAAATTATTAATTTTTTGTAATACTCCTGCATTAGCCTCCAATTTCAGCCACAAAGGTAGTTGCAGTACATTGTTGTTAATATACAGTACAACATTGGAATGAGCATCAGTTTAGGCTTGCACCATCAGTCTCTAAGGCTTGATGTTACCAAACAAGTCTACTTGAGTTTTTCAGAGAACTGGTGCAAGAGTTATGATGGCATCAGGGACTTAATGAGGGCAACTCAAACAGCTATTAAGCACAGAGCAAGCATCAGAAAGACATACTGTGCCCTTAAGTGTCTTTTCATAAGCTGGATCCATCCTTTTAGAATAGCATATAATTAAATTCTCAGTTTGGAATTGGAAAAGTTGTGTAGAAAGCACACTCAAAATATCATCCGTAAACGACAGTCTACATTAGTTGAAACACGACATCTGACTATGGAGAAGTACCTCATGCAAAACCACTTAAAAATCAGAAATTGCCCCTTAGTAACAGAAAATACAGCAGCAATGGTACCACACATCCCAGCACAGGTAAGAGATTTCCATGTTATCAACCTTTAGCGGAGGTTCATTATTTATGCTCTATGCTTCACACACACACACTTGCGCACACACATTAACGACTGTAAAGAAATCCCCAGAGGTTAATCTAATTTATCTTCTGTGCGTGTTTCAGCATGCAATTTGTCACTCTGTCTTTCACTGTAAATATTTTACTGTTTGTCACCGTTTTACTCATTATCTTGTTCATTGTTCTTCTGTTTCACTAAAAGCTCTAATTTATATTTTTGTCGTTGTATTGTGTGTGCATTGTTGCTGTATCTACTGTATGGGATATTCCTCCTGCTCAACTGCTTTGTGGGTTACTGTTAGTGTTTGTTGCTACATCACGCCAATTTCCCCTCAGGGATCAATAAAGTTTCATCTGATCTTATCGATAGATGTTTACTGTCGGCGTCTAATTAATTTGGCTCGTTAGCAGCAGGTAGCCGACACAGATTACAGATTATTGTCTATTCATCAAAGCCGGCTGAGACGAGCTCGCTGAATGTAAAGTAGCTCCAGCTGAAGGAAGAGATGCTGCTGAGCTGAGTCTCATGCCTTCCCCTCGCTGATCTTTGACCTACTGCTTTTCTGACGGGACTGCAGGGCATTGGAGATACTTGCATTTAAAATAATCATTTTAAGAAGCATTGTAAGAAATTTCTTTCTTTTGTTTTCTCCTCTTTTCCTTAGAATCCAATAAGAAGGTGGACATTTCTGCTCTCTCTTAAACAGTTTTTTCAGGTTCTTTTATAGGTATCTTATTGTATTTATTTAGTATTATTCTACTCGTTGTTGTCACGCATGCCTTTTTGTCATTTTTTGTTTTATTGTCTCTATGATCTCTATTATGTAATTTTTTATGATCTATTGGTTTTACTTGGGGTCTATCTAATTTTAATTGCATCGGTCTTATTTTCCATTTATTCCCTCTGCTGCTCTTTTGTTATTCATTGGTCTTATTGCACTTTGCACTTGTTTATTCAATACTTATTTATTGCATATTTATTCCTTCTGTTTGAGCAATAGATGTCATCTTACCTAGTCAATGATCATGCCTGCATAAAGTACAGGTACTGGTACATGAAAGAAGTGGAGTTAAATGTGAATCCATTATGGCAGCCAAATTGCACCTTGTGTTTTTATTAGGTTGTTTGAATTATTGTGAATGTTTGTGTGAACTGAACGCTGCCTGGTGTGGCACTGCTGTCCAAGACACATTTCCCTCTGGAACAATAAAGTTTATCCTTATCCTTTTGTCAGGTTCATTTTTGTGGGTCCACTACCATAACAATCCACGCTGGCTGTAAATCACATCGAGTGAACACTCTTCTAATTTTACAGGTTATAGCAGTTCCATTTGTTTTCTATTTTTTTCAGGTACAGTGCCGATTTATGGCATGGTGGCATAGGAGTTAGCACTTTTGCCTCACACCAAGAAGGTTCTGAGTGTGATCCATGGTCGGCACAGAGTGTTTCTGTGTACAGTTTACATGTTCTTCCCCCGTCCATGCAGCTCAAACATGTGTGTCACACTGTTTGCATGTGTTTGTTGTAATGCTGGATACTCATCAGTGCCCCAGATCAAGGCACTGGGTAACATCTAGAGTTGGTCCCAGGATGCCTTCAAAGGCAGCCCACTGGTTCTAGTATAGAGTGGGTAAAATACAAAAAATTAATTTCCCTATGGAGTTCAATAAAGTGAATGCTATAATTATATTTGTTGTGAAGTTGACTACACTAGAAAAGAAAGCGGAGCGCTTGCCTGTGAGTCTTCCTGTTTTACCAGCTTCTCAGCTGTACCACAATCAAGTCGGAGTTGGTATCCATCCTGGCTTCGACCTCTGACTTCCAAAGTAATTGGAATGCATCACAAGGGCTTGTGTCCACATGGAGCATTTTTAGTGTTGTCAGTGTCTTTGTCCCATTCAAATTCTAAGTAACTCAGTATTTCTAGCACTCTCAGTGTTAAATGAGTTTTTGCACTGCACTGAAGGGTTTTTTTGTGTTCAGTCTTTGGAATAGAACTGTGCTCATCAGTATCACTGCTCACTCACAAACTAATCAAAATTGAAAAGGGGCAAGACTTAGTTAGTCAACTAACTAGATTTAGTTAGTTAGTGCAATGAATGTTATGACTAACTGACAACTCTGATCCAGCACTGAAGGATTCTTACCATCTAATGAAGGAAATGAACAACCACAACATTGATTTTTGCTTGAAAACTTTACTATTAACATCAAATCCATTAAATTCAAGCGGTATTTCCTCTTCTCCGTGCTGTTACCCCCTGGCACCTGCTGTGTTCACTGCACCGATGTCCGTTCTTACAGACAGATGAGGTATATGGTGACAGAGTGCACGTCCAAAATCCTCAGATCAGACCTCAAAATAAGTTTTGTCTTGATAAATTGACCAGACATTTTAAGTGTCAACAAAAAATTTGTAGAACTCACTTTGATGAAGAGAGCCTTGAGGTGCACTGAGGTCCTAATGACTATGTGTGTAACTGTACCAACAATAAGGACTGGATAGTAGAGCTGAGAAAGTAAAGTTGAGGGCACAGCCAGAGCTAAAAATGCTGTCTGTGGACCCAGGCCCTTAGGCCATGGTTTAATTTGAACTGGATTGAGACCACCTTGTTCAGTCAAACCAAAACTGAGTGTTTTGGTTCCTGCCATGGTCCAGGGGAGGATTCAAACACCCAAATATAATTGTAAAGAAATTAACAAATCTGGCCCAAATGATGGAGGTGTGAAAATTCAAATTAATCACACCTAAAGCCTTGTACAGAGCAACGCTTTAGGTGTACAAGGCTTTAGGGTGTTTCTCAAATTGTTTCTCAATTTGTTTGATGGCACTCATGTCGTTAACTTGTATGTTAATTTAGTTCACAGAATTGTTTACTCTGTGACTGACTTACATGTCCAAAATGAACAGAAACATCCCTCTCAGCCAAAGTCTGTGGAATGCCATTGGTTTTGTTTTCATATTTATACTAAAATATGAATACTTATATATTTTTATTTAAATATATTCCACATGGCTACAGTCTTCACGCTGTCTGCATACTTTTGGACATGTCATGCTTCACTTAGCTGAAAAGTTGGTGTGGTCTCGTGGGTCCGTTCAATCGGTGGGTGTCTTGGGGGAAATTTTTTAATAATCGTTCCTTCAAGAGAGTCATTTGTGCGCTGAAATTACAAATCAGTCCTCATTTGTGACTCGTATGTTTTTGCCTTTGCTTTTCATTCATTTCTTCCAATTAATAATTCAGTTTAATGATTAATATTGTTATCAGCTTCGTTCCATTTGTCCCGCTCCCCCCATTGGACCACTTGGATTAATACAGTTTCACTTTGTTTAAGTTCTCTCATTGGGTCTTCCTGCAGAAATGCTCTCTGGGATTTGTAGTTTACTTTTCTTCTGAAGTTCAGTCCTGTTCTTTAATTTCTAAATTAATGAAAGATGTTTTTCAATTGATAGACTCTGTTTTCATCTGAATATTAATTATGTTTAATTTTCAGGACAAGAATTTACACAAGTTTTGCACTGGATCTTTTTTATGCAGTATTAACACTTTTCCTCTCTTCCTCAGTTGGTGACATAAGGATACACATAAACTAAAAGGTAAGGCCATATCCTGAAAACTCATGCAACAGTCTGGTTTGTAAAAAAAAAAAATACTATTATATCAACTGTGAATGTTGAAGGACTGTATAAATTAGAGTGTATTGTATTTAAACAGACTACACACAAACTTAAGTAATACATGGCATCATTCACAATGTATTCATAAAAGGAAATTTCTTCATAAACCCCACTTAAACAATATTTACAAAAATTCTGGTGATGTTTTCTTATGTTGGATTTATTTCTATGGAAGACACACACTCAAGAGCACTCTTATGAACATTTGAGCAGAGGTATGTACGTGCAAAATAAGACATTACTGTGTTTTATTCCGTTCACGGTAGTGTAGTACTGTACAATTATATCATTTTTTGTAATTTGACACAATAATATTTTTAATTGTCATCTAGACGTATATGAAACACCTTCTGGGTTACCACTTTTTGTTTACTACAGTTTGGATGTCTTCAGTAATAATGTACAATATATGATAATAAAATAATCAAACAAATAAAGAAAAATCACTTACAGACAATGCAGTTCCAAACTATTGACTTGTAATGCCCATCACAATGTTATAACAACTTCTTATTTCCTGACAAAACCTTAAAATTTGCATTGTTGCCATGGCAACAGCATTCAACTATCATAGAGCATTTTGATAACTTGTCATCCCAAGAGACTGTACAGGATCCTGGCCAAATCTGAAGTTTATTGAGTGACTGTGCGAATGAGTTATTTAAAATACATGAGCAAAAACAGGCAAACACTCACACAAAATTCCCAGTGGCAGATGCCCTGTGGGGTTGGAGGAAGCTGGCAAATATAGGGCTTGAGAATGTGATGTCACCGACGCAATGTATTATGGGACCTGTGTACAAGTTGCACGGCTCGCCATAGTGATTGTATGAGAAAAGCCCCCTGTTTCCTGTGGAAATTGAAAGACGGATGGCATGTGCTTCCTTTTTAGTTTTCCAGTTTGGAAAAGACACTTGCCTCGGTAAACATGATGGCCTTCTGATTTTCTACTTTAAATATTTGAAGATCATGTACCCAGCAGTTCATATATTGCACTTGCGTCGAGATACTTGTCATTTTTCAATTGTTGTGATGTTTATACGCCAATGCCACAAACAAGATACATGAAAATATCCGGGAACATTAGAGTTGGTAGCTTGTCAATACCTGTTAACCACTCTGTGTGTTCATGCTGATCGATTCCTACCACTGTGTTTATTTTCTGAACATAATTTTTACCTCCTTGTTTAATTTCTCTCAATAGCAGACACATCGACTTTTACCTTGTGTTTTTTTTTTTTCTTTATTTCTTTTGCATCCACACTGCTTGATGCTGGTCTCTCTCTATGTTTGTTTACAGTTCTCTTGACAAAAACATGGCAGCGATGTCCCAGAGTGCTTTGCGAATTCCTACGCTATATGCTTCCATATATGTAGATGAAAATTCTCAGCAGCATTAAGGTACATTCTTTGTGTGCTGCTTCATAAATGACAGGAAAGATAACAGTTTTGTCACAGGGTCTGCCATGTTTGTGAGTTTTTGATGCAAAAAAATCAGGTTTCTGGATCATTGTGACAGGTGTGACAGATGCTGGGAGGGGGTATTTACTGGCGCATCAGTGAAATTCTAGTGTGAAATCCAGACAAACACAGCCTTTAATGACAAGTCACACATTGCTGAGTGTCAATAAAATCTCAAACAACTGCCTGTATGAGTTTAGTGAGTTAAAAACAAGGCAAACTTCAAGTGTGTGCGCTAACTTCATGGCAGTGATTATGAGTGTGTGAGCAGCAGGTCCGAGCTGCAGAGGACAGACACAGAATATTGATAAGGATATTACAGCTGATCAGTGAGGGTCCACACAGGCCTGAGGGTTAATTACTGAGAGGGATGCTGGGAAACGAAGTCACCCTCAGAGGTTTAAACTCCTCTGGAGACAAATCTACTGTGTCATGTCGTCAGGAAAAAACAAACCGACTGGTGCACAGAGGAAACAGACAGACGCTAAACAGTATTGACAGCGCTGCTTTTTGCTTCAGTTTAACTTGCTGTTGGATCGGTGAGGTTTGTTAACACTCAACAGTGCCACCAAAATGACTAAAATGTTGAGTAATTTATTGAAAATTAAGAAAAAAAATGTTCTTTTAACGTAACACAAAAGTCTGGGGAGAGAAGATGCTTCTCTGCATAACAACAATTTAAAAACACAATTTTATGCATTTAATTGAAGGTTTTGGTCTGTTTTGTTATTTTGTAAATTTTTGAAAAGCACGTACATCTCTTAAGAAAGACCCATGATGTTTACCCGTTCCTTCCCTGCAAAAAAAAAAAAAAAAAACAACAAAAACAAAAAAACATTGCTTTTGTCTGAAGATTGCTTTTGCGGAGTGTGATAGTATCAACACAACTTTAATGGCTGAAACATGATAAGACATTTCCAATTCTGCTTATTATCTGTTTGACTCTTTATTGATGCCCTTAATGATGACTGATCATGTGCAATGATCACTGACATGTGCAAACAAGGTAATTACTAAAAAAAAAACAACTACCAATGGTGTCTTCAGTCTTTGTGAAATAAAGCCAGTCAAATACTTCCTTATACTGACTTACTTTCATAATAGTTATGCACTAAGTCCAAACTCAAGTCACAAAAAGTAGGAAAAGTGTCAATTAGCATTTGCATTGAGTTAATTTTCAATATTGAAAATGTGAACATGACATGGTTTGTGTTATGCCTATAGGCAACAGGAGGAATTTAGACCTCAAAAGGAGTTAAAATCATTTGAAAACAATGTGATTTGAAATATGTGATATGAACAGGTTGTTTTAAACATTTTTCATTTTGTATCCCTGCAGCTCTGTCCATGTGTCCAGGTTAAGACTTTGCACCAATGTACCCAGTTTCCATGAGTGCTTTCATAGACAGCCTAATACCTTCCCCCTCCCAGTTTTGACCCATGGGCTGCAACCTCATGAAAAAAATTATGTTACGGGGTGTGTTGGTCGCTCACCTGGCAGAGTGCACCCAAGTGACTCAGGCCTTATTGCAGTGGTCCATGATTGAACGTGACCTGTGGCCTTTTGGTGCATGTCATTCCCCACATTCTTCTCCTCCTCCCACCTCTCCTATTTCTCTTCACTGAATTGTCAATAAAGGCAAAGTGCCCACAAATGAATAAAAAAAAAATGCTTTACAGTCAATCATTTGACATGGTTATTTAATGCGCAATGAGAAGCAAGCTGTTTTAAATACCATCACTTTCAAATGATTTTAACTCATTTTATCTGTAAATCACCTCTGCCTGATCTATTTTCATTCATGCTGCTGACCTGAAATTGAAAAATGGCTGTATATTTTCAAATAACATGAAGATGACTGGACTAGACACGATGTTTTCATACAAGCAAAAGTACATTTGCACAGTGCTACATTATATGTAACTGGAATTTTTCGTATTGTAAACACTTTTTTTCTGATTTGACATTTGTATAAGAAAAGATGCCAATAATATAAAAGGCTTGAAAGATGTAAATGATGAAACAGGCAGTAAAGGGAGTCATAATGATTCAGCTTTTATTGCTGACATTGAAAAGCGATTTGCACATGGAATGTACTGTATGTCCATTATATTAATTCTATTTCTTTTGATTTGAAGTTAGAATGGGTTAATAGTCTTCACACAATATGATGTGAGATTCAGTTCATTTTGCAGAGAAACACCTGGTTGAGATGTCCTTCACAAGCCTACTTATTACTTCTGTATATTCTTTTTGTGCATTTCAGGAGGATTTGAGTGTGAGAATACTTATGTGTTTTACCATCTCTGCTTGCTGCTTTATGATTCAATAAGATGTCTAGGTCTATTTCAAAATTGATGCTGTGAAGGGCCAGACGTGATTTTTTTTATTATTTCTATCAAACGTCTGTCTATTTCGGTTTTTGAGTAGAAATAAACACATTGTGAAATTTACCTTCAGCTTTCACATTCATGATAAATCAAATCTAGGCATAAGGGATGAGCTGGAGCAGAAAAGCAGCTCACCTTTATTATCTACCGAAAAAGGCATAGATTGGTTTCAAGGTACAGCATTTATGTCGTCCTTGTCGTCAGTGGACACATGTGCACACCTGGCATGTCAACAACACAGCCTGAAAATGGCAGATCCAGATTACCTGAGACTTGGCATGTTTATTTAAAACTTGAGAATCTCTGTCCATCAGATTTTGGGTTAAGGGGTACTGCTGCTTTTTTTTTTTAAAGAAAGACATATTTGTTCTGATTTACTTGAAACTTGTCACAGTTATTGACCACAGTCAAATCTCAAAGCTTTGGGATAGGTGGTGTTACTCATTCTGGAATAGGGGCACTTCTTTGGGAAAAGGGGCACTAACAAGAAAATTTGCAAGTACTTGAAAGTGGCTGAGCCAGTTTACTTGAAACTTACCATGGTTGTTGAATCCATCTCCATCCTGTCAACTTTTGACTTAAGTAGTGCTATTCCTTTTCTGTAGGGGGCACCACTGCTCGTAACAAGCAAAGATGCAATAACTCAAAAGCGTTATATGTTAATGGACAAAGTGAGCATGACGTCACTCATTGGTTTCTGAACAGCCGTTTTGAGAAGTTACAAAGGTCTGACTCAGTCTGACTCCACTGGTAAGTTGAGTTAGCATAACGAACTGTCAATCAAACTCCAGCACAGCAGTGATTGGTCAGATTATTTCCCAAAAATTTATTAAAAAATGTATTCAGTTAGTATTTTCAGAAAGAACTCCAGTGTACCACTATGGGAGTCAGGACTTCTTGGTGTCCACTTAATGGTGCCCCAGTAGCCAACAGTGGTAATGCAAATTTAAGTTACATTTGCATGGGCCTCACTGAACAGCCTCGATCATTGCCCACAGGTTCGAGCTGATGTACTTGAAACTTGCCTTTTAATATAAATTGAGATTCAAAGCATTTTGCAGACAAACACCTGGTAGTGATGTCCTTCAAATTCCTATTTATTTCTTTTATGGTAGATTCATGCTTAATTGGCATCAACAAGTGTGTCAGTAATACCTAGTATCAATATGAAACTTTCATAATAAATATTCAATACTAGTGTGTACAAAAAACTCATGAAATCAACATATGAGATGAAGGTTCATCATTAATGACAAACCAAATTTTCACAGGGAAAGAGATGAAGCAGACAAACAAACTCAGTTTAATTTTTTAAATCTGAGGATTTTTTCCACTGACATCCCCAATATATTTTATGTTGCAGTTTCCATATCAACAAATTAAACATGTTCGTATAAAACACAGGCTAAACCTGCTGCTGTTTCCTGTTCCAAGGGTTGATAATGGTGACTCCTCTTCATTTCTGTCCTTAACCCTCAACCAGCCACTTTGTTCTACAGTGAGACGCTTGTCTCTAAGAAGAACCTGAGGCAAATGTTAACAGTGGTCTAAAACAGCAGTCTGCTTTTCTGGCTTTTAAGAGGTGTATTTTCTAATAAACAATACATATAGTGTCATTTCCACAGTAGATATATGGCAGCAGAAGAGTGCACTGCAGTACATCCTCAGGGAAAATAAAAAAGGAAACAAAAGGAAAGAACAAGAAAGAAACAAATTTCAAATCAGACATTCAAGTCAAGACCTTCCTGTTTTATCTTGCTTTGTACATTTTGGTCTTTATATCTGCTTCTGTGTCATTGGAATGTTTGGTCTGATCTTTTTTCTTTTTTTTTTTTTTTTTACATATTGTGCCTTTTATACCATATTGGTCATGCTGCATCTTTTACATTTTTTGGTCTTGTACTTTTTAGTTCTTTTTCATCTTGTTGTAACCTCTATAAATTTTTCATCTTGTTTTATAACCAGTGACAGGTCTACTGCAGTTTGTATCCAATTATATTATTTTGTTAACATACATTCATTTGGATGATATTGCCATGTTCAATTTTAGGTTTATTTGATCATTTTGTTAATTTTATTGATATTTTTTGTTTCTTTTCAGTTCATTTTGTCTATTATTCTTTTTAGTTTTTTGGATTGTCTTGATTTCTTTTTTCACTTTCACTTGTTTAGCTTGATTTTTTTTTTTTTTGTCATGTTTTATTTTCTGGTCTGAATTTGCATACAGTAATGAAAATATGACCACTGGAAAATTGGGGTCCCAAAACAACATCACTTAAAAAACACATTTCTTTATCTTATAAAATGTTTTTGTCTTGATCTGACTTGTTGCATTTTTTTTACATTTCCATCTTGTTACACTTGTCATGACTTATATGAATCAGCGCAAACACCAACAATTCCCCTGATATCCTGGTCCATGAGCCACAGCCTTGCACTCCTTCCATTTTCTTAATGCCTGTCCACTTAAGCAAAGGTACATACTGTTATTGACAGAGACAAGGTATGCCAAGTGGCAGAGCTCATAGAGAAAATATTGCTGAGAAACGTTAAGCAAAAATCAGATTTAGTCTTTTTACAAATGGTGATTAATGTTTATTGCACTCCAGAGAGTTACCCAAATACCAAGTAGGGAAGCTTGATAATTATTTAGCAAAGCTGCAGAGAAGGTTAGCACAAGCATCAAACTGCTCAATGTGGAGCTGCAGCAGACCTTAAAGCGACAGACTGTTTGTACTAGAGATGCTGAATGCTGAAAGTATTTATGCTCATTTCATTCATTTTCTAATAACTGGCGCTTGCATGTATAATTACTTCATTGTGTTTCCAAAAAGTCATTATTGTGAATTTATTGGGAGTAGGTGGGGGCAAATTTGCTTTATTTTAAAGGCAGAAATGTGCTATGCTAGGAGGGAAGGAAGAAAGGAAGAAAGAAAAATCATTTGTTTTGAGTTCATCTTACCACATACATTAACACTCAGCACGTGCACATATATTTTTTTTCTATTGCTGATTCCCCTCATTGATAACTCCCTTGTAGTCTGCTGTGAATTAAACATTTGGAAATGGCCTGGCTGAGATGGTGTAAGGTTCACATGCACCTCGTAAGCCTCAAGCAGACTCTAATCCAAGGGTCTCCAACCTTTTTTCCTCTGAGAGCTTGTTGGAAAAATGAAAGTGGCCAGGAGCCCTTTATCCCGAAGCCTGATCTCAAAACAGCTGATGAAAACCATACGTTTTCACTCCCAGCTCAGCATATGACTTAGCTAAGGTGCTATTCTTGATGCACAGGTGTCCTATGTGATGTATGGAGGTTTTCAAAAATTCCCCAAATGAACTTTCGAAATAAAAATAATTAGAATAAGGCTAAGAATAGTATTGGAGTAATAAATCTTGCTTTCTCTTCTTTTTTTGCATCCCTTTAAATGGGACCAGGTACCAAGAGGGACTAAATGAGACTTATGCTGGGGTTCCACGTGACCCAAGGCTATACCATAAACATGACATAAAATCATGCATGCTGGGAAATAAATTAATTAAATCATTTCAACTTCTCATGAGCAGAATGTATTTAATGCCATGGCTTGGTCTGGTTATTTCCATCACTAGTTTCAAAGCTGTGTGTTTTTCCATAAGGGTACAGTATCACCTAGTTAGCAAATGTAAAAGCAGTCTGACTTGCTAAATTGGCAGCTGATTTATATATAACCATGTTGTGTTAGAAAGGGACGTGTTTCCAGGAAATTTTATTGGAAAGAAATATAAACATGTTTGCAACATGTGCGCTGCCACAGATGCACTCAAACTCTACCTTTTCCATTTTAGATGTATTTTTGTCTCTATTGCATTGAAAATGATTTCTCTGTTCTATTGAATTCTCTTCTAAACACTCTGACACTGCTTTTTGATACTGAAAGCGCATTTATGTAATACTGGTCTCTGCAGCGATGCACCGTGCAACTTGAAACATTCATCTGAAAGAGGAAGATAACCTGTAAGAGGAATTAGTCCTTGGTTATGTTTCCACAAAAGTATTTTAATTCAATGCACAGCTGACCTGCACAATGCGATACTGAAAGCCTCTGTCATCAGGATTCCTTCCTCTCTGTCAAACCATGGCCTTAAAATTTTGTCTCCATAAATAGTTTCTAAAGGAGTCATTTTAACCTATTTTTGTGATAAAACTCCATCACTTCTTGAGCTATTTTGAAAAAGACGGAGACAGATTAAATATTTCTATTTCATTAATATCGGTGTAGATGTTTTCACTCTATTATACAAAATGACAGCGTACCATGATTGATCAGCGTGATTATAAAAAAGCAGAAATGGCTGCTTTTACCTTATGAATTTAAATATAACATGGATAATACTTACTTGAAATGACTGGACACTTAATGGTACTGGAATGAAACTGCTAACTATGGCTTTAAGAGTCAATGTGGATTTTAGTTGCATAGAGGATCCAGTTTGTCTTAAAGATAGGTTTGTGTTTGAGATTTACAGTGTCCCGCAAAATAACTACCAGTGTTCTCAAAAGAAATATGTTTAAACTGTGTTCAACAAAATGAACAAACTAACCAAGAAAATGTGCAAAAATGAACCAAATAACCAGGAAAAATTAGGAAAAACAAACAAAATCACCACAAAAACTAAGTAAAATTGAACAAAATAATCAAGAATGTGAACAAAAATTATCAAGAAAATGATGAATAAACAAAATGGACAAAAATAAGCAACAAAATGAATAAAAACATGCCAAATCATCATGAAAAATCAACAAAAATAAATAAAAACTACAAAAACACAATTTTAGGAAGTTTCTTTGACTGCATATCTGTATATTTGTAACTCTGTCAATCTTATTGCTGCATGTCTTCACTAAAAAACTCATGCAATGAGATTTTTAACCCATGAGTCGTTTTCCTTATTAAACCAAACTTAAACAAAAAAATATTTTTGAAGTTTGTTTTCTGGGGTACCTCTTCTATAAAATTTCATTTCCATAGAATCACTCTCCTATGTGATCGAACCGTGTAAAATTGTGTATTTTCTCTGGATTTAAATTCTTCATTGATGCGTTTGGAATAGACCGCTAAGGCAGACGCACGGACATTAAGGCAACCTCATGCAAAAAAAAAAAAAAAAAATCCGTGTGTGCTGTGTTGTAATATCACAGTACAATAATCTGCTTTTGATTCAGCCGCCATGGCCACGCGCTGTGTCCTGATCACGGTGTAATATGAGTCGTGGTGTCCAATGAGTCCGTGTATTTCGCAAAGCGCTGGCTCCGTGTTGCTCCTCCCGTCTCCTCCGCTGCCTCGGCCGCCTCTGCTCCGCGGCGGTGTGTGCGGATGCTCTGATGCTCTCCACTTGCAGCTCGAGCAGCTCTGCCTCACTCTGCCCGCCCGTCACGTGCCGATTTGCGCCTGTAGGTGGCGCTCAGAGCGCGAGAGAAATGGCTCGTCCCTGATTCAGGACGGGGCTGGGAGAGAGAAGGGAGAGAGACCTAGAAGGAAACGAGAGAGGAGGGAGAGATCACAGGGAAAAAAAGAGGTAGTAGGAGCGCCTGAACATTTATTTTCTGTATGTAATGGGTGGCGATGGAAGGAGAAAGATTTGGTTGGAACGTTTGAATGTGTGACAAATAAACATCTCATTTTAACAAAGGGACTGTGTTTAAGCGCTTTTAAATCCATTTAAGGTGGTATTTTGGTTGATAGAGAGGCAAACCTGTGGCTCTGACATGATACACTTTGGAGGATGAAAGGAAAATTGAAAAGTATGAAATAGCTGAAAAGACAGAGAAGTCGCCGTATCTTTGCAAAAATGACAGAATATGTTGGGAAACCCACGAAGAGTTGCGCTTCCCACACCCACCCCACGGTGTAGTGTATGGAGAGAGTATATGAAGAGGGAGGAGGGAGAGCTGAGTAGAGACCAGGGAGAGAGAGAGAGAGAGAGAGAGAGAGAGAGAGAAAGAGGAGAGTGAGAGAAAGAGAAAGAGAGAGAGAGAGAGAGAGGGAGAGGGGTAGCGCGAGCGCAGCCGTTGGGCTTCACTCCACTTTGTCATCACACACGGTGCAGCCGTGCGACTTGCTCCGTGCCGGACCGACCAGGAGGCGGACGGACAGAGTTTCAAAGGCAGCAGAGAGGTGACCGCGCGTCGGGTGGAAACTAACGGGACTACCGCTGCTGCTGCTGGCAACTCCTCTACCGGACCTACTTCTTCTTCTTCTTCTTTGCTCGGGTGATTTTTTTCTTTTTACACATCCCGGTTCCGGTTGTCGGTCCGCTTTACATCCTCCATCTCCATCCCCACTACTGTTACTCCTGCTACCTCCCCAAGCAAAGCGTGCCATCAGCGGGGGATGCTGCCGCTGCTGTGACTGCGTCTTGACGGAGTCAGTGAGTGAGAAGAAGTGACCCCCCGGTCAGAACGGGTCTTCTTCACCGCTGCTGTGGTCTCCAGCTCCAGCCGTGTTCTCGGAGAGAGGGACGAGAGGAAGGAAGGATCTCCGCGTTGACGCGCAGCAGCGCTGGTCACGACAGGAACAGTGGACAGAGATTGTGAGAGGAATTGGAGGAATAATTACCCTTGCACGCCATTCTGGATTGTTTGAATTGTTTTTTTCGGCGTTGTGGATTCTTAATTTCATTTTTTTTAACCCCCGGAGGTCTGGAGAACCGGCTCCGTCTGGGGGACTGAGGAGGAGCGGAGCCTGTAGCAGGGCTGGAGCGCTCAGAGCCAGGAAACCGCGCAGATCTCACCCGGTCCAGGTAGGAACTTCTGTCTTTCCACGCCCCGGTCCACGCTCAGTGTTAGACCTTTAGATTTTTACGTGACAACCAACGCTCGTCAAGATTTTAAAACATTCTCATCGAAAATCTCATGTCAGCGATCTGGACTGTAGGAGACGCTTTACGCACGAGAACAGCGGCAATGTATTCACTTTTTTCAATGGATGAGCACTTGTATATTAATTAAAAAACACATACCCGATGGAGAATAAATCTCCCGCGGCCGTTTCTACCGACAGCAGCTGTTTTAAACACTTGTTGGTAAAATAAACCCATTTAAACAGAATCGATGTTCATATTCAGCGTCTAATCTTCTCTGATGGGTGTTTTACCTATATTACTTTACAGTGCTATTGATGTGTATCGATCCCCTCCGTCCTCAACGTGTCTGTCAGGAATAAAATACAGCTTCCTGTTGGTCACTCCGGGTTTTAAAATTGAAAAAAACAGCCTCTTACAATCTGTGTTTGATGCATTTCAGGAGTACATACAGTAGCCCAGGTCCCTATAGTTTATATAGGAGCATCATCACAGTGGGGTTTCATTATGGCTCCGTCTGAAGCTTTAAGAGTTCTGCAGGGACTCTCAGTCTATAGAGAAGAATATAACATGGCACTAAAACAGGCTCGTCATTACAATCAGAGGTTTGTCTTCCCACTGTAATATTAGAGCTAATCTGCCTTCAGGGACTCCTGAGGCTGCTTTAAAGTAACAATACAGCAGTCCATTCATCTGAGACTGCTCATAAACCAGTCACACAGACATATCGCTCTCCATATCTGTTTCTCTCTCAGGCCTCCTGGGCACCTGTAGCATCCAATCCAACACCTCCACCTTGATGTTTACCCCCTGAAATGACCGTTTTACTGTATGTTCTACTGCAGAAAGCTGCTTCTCCGGAGAGTGTGTGCTCTGTTAACTCCAGTTTAAACCCAAGTAAAAGCAGTGTTTTTAGAAGTGTAAACCGTAAAGGTGGACGATGGCAGGTGAAGATGATGAATATCCATCACTGAGACTGAGACTGAGCGTCACCACCGGGGAATCCAGTCGGTCCGGTCCTTCCAGTCTCTAGTCTCTTTCCTTTCTGCTGTGGTGGAGAGAGAGAGAGGAGAGAAAGAGAGATGGGGGGCATCCAACCTGCTCTACATGATAGAGAGAGAAAGAGAGAGATGGAAGAAGAAGAGGGAGGGTGGAGAGTATTTACATGCAAACTGCATCTGCCTTCCCCTCACACACAGCGAGCAGCAGTCATAGTAAACGCTTTCCAGAAAACATCCTCATCTTCTTCTACTCGTGATATTTTTTGTCCGATCCTGTGGGAGCGGGCATGGTCTGTCCCATACATGACCTCTGACCCCTCCCCCTATACATTTCATTTCATTTTTCTTCTTTCTTGTGACTAATTTTTCATGTGTCGCAGTCTGATACTAGGTGGACTCGGTCAGTCAGGCACAGTGTATTTCCTGGGGACACTGGAATCCTGACCTACTGTACTGTGGGTGTCCATTGTTATATATTTTTTAAAGATGCAGATTTGCAGCACAACTATGGTTTTCGGCACCTCTAAACTGGTCCACAGTGAAACACAGACAGAGTTCCAGCAGTTCTTCTTGTCTTAAATGAAATTTAAACAATTTTTCAGTCTGGGGTGGAGGGGGTAAGCATAGTGAAAGAACTGAGCTTTTGGCCGAGATATCTAAAATCCTTTCCAGCTCTGCAAATTTGTTGACAGGCATTTTGTCTCTTAACATCTCTCAGCTGCTCAACAACAAAACACAGACATAATGTGTGTGTGTTTTTGTTGCTTTAAATCATTGTGCAACATCCTCACAGCCTGGAAACTGTTTTACAGGCAGATAAAGAGCTCATTAAATGCTTAGGGGTTTGGACTCTGGTTGAAGTGCAAAGATTTCAAGAATCCCCTCTCAGACGTTCTCCGATTCCAGATTTTCAGGAAACATTTTGTCGTTTCTGAACAGCTTGATACCCAAACGTCAACACAGTTCAACCATTTCTTGTTGTTGTAAATGACCAGTGAACATTTTTAGGGAAGGAAGCAGCTCATTAAGATCTTGGAGATACGAAAAAAATGTTTTCCGACTTTTTAACCACTACAAATTTGCAGGGAGCATTTTCCTTGTTAGCACTTATAAAGTGCTGCACAGCCAGGCAGATGCATAGCTCATTAGACGCTTAAAGGTTAGGATTTTGGTTATTGGCCAAAGAATAGAGGTATCAGAAATCAGCTTTTGATCAACAATGCCGTTCTGATTTCTGTCATTGTACACCATATTCAGTTTTCTCTGAATGAGGTGGGGATAGTCTCCCTGAGGTTTGTGGCCAGTTTGGGCGGCAGGCCCCGCTGTCACATGAGCTGCTGCTGCTGCCGCTGCGTCGGGGGCAAGGTTTGAGGTTTGATACGGGGCTTGGGAATCCTTTCTGTCTCCTTTAATTTGGAGGTGGATCTGTCCAATTCCGACCAGATAAAACAACAACGGCAAACGTCACGGTCGTCCAGTGCTCTGCGGGATTTTGACTGGTGATGGAGGATTAGTCAGCAGGGAGAGGAAGACAGAGAGGAGGAGGAGGATGAAATGGGAAAAGGGGGAAAAAAGAGGAGGAGTGGAGGGGAGGTCACACAGAGTCCGTTCTGCACATTTCTGCGTAAAAATTGAAGATCTAAGCGAGCCGTGTTGTTAATGCCCATCATTAGAACGGCAGCTCAGAGAATGGAAATGGGTTTGGGTGTGAAATGGCAGCACGCACACTCATCAGAAATAAAAAGAGGTGCTTCAGATTTAACAGTTTTCAAGGCTGGTTTTATAATTTTTAAGTTCAGATGAGATAAGAATGTGGAAATGACCTCATTTTTGATCTCAAATTTAAATGCACCACCACCAACAGCCATACACCCCTGCCTTCTCCTCGTTAGACTGTTTTTGTTAGATTACATTTCAGGCATTTTGACCAAATAGTCACGTTTTGTCTCAGTCGAATATTTTAAAGGTGTTCCCCTCAGAAAAGAAAACTAATTGTTCAGGTTCAGCTGAATATTTTATCCGTTAGGAGCAAAAACAGTGCGTGTGATAGATTTTATTTTCAGGTTTCCCACACAGAATCAGAGGTCACATACATCATCACCTCTCATCGGTATAATAACAGGTGCGCAAGCAATAATGAGGAAAGAATCCCATCCGGAAACCCACATGTACACTCAGCAACAGCAGTTATTTAAGAAAAATGACAAATAGCAGCTTGTTCCTACTTATTTTCTATCAGTAAGCCTGTGTTTATAGCTAATCAACTCCTCAGACGTTATGAACTGAGGATTTTAAATCAACAGTGACTTTTTTCTTGTCATCATGTTTCCTTAGAACAATTTCAAGAGGTTTTTTTTTGGGTAAATTACATTGAGGGTGCCCGCTTGCAGCTTAATATTGCATGCATTTGAAGCATAGCCAGCGTGGACATGTCAGATTCGTGTTCTATTTTCACAGTTCTCACAGAATTAGATGTTAGGTATATTCCGTATGTCTGCACATCGCATGTTTAAACACAACAGCAAGCTATCGTGTTAGAAAAATTACTTG
The DNA here is from genome assembly GCA_029823295.1 of Pseudamia nigra. Lineage (NCBI taxonomy): Eukaryota > Metazoa > Chordata > Actinopteri > Kurtiformes > Apogonidae > Pseudamia > Pseudamia nigra. The sequence goes on from JAQQAE010000605.1 coordinate 28,668, forward strand.
CTGCATATTTTCTGTCAGTATACCTGTCTTTTTGGCTAATCTATGATAGAAGAACAAACTGTCACTTTGAATATTAACCAAACTTTGAATATTAGTCACTTTTTTCTGTTGAAATGTTTAAAATATACAGTTTGAAAGGACTTTCTCAGTAGGGGATACCAAAACTATTCGTGTTCAGCTCAGTATTACCTCCATTAGGAGGTGAGCTCAGGACGTGACAGATCCATGTTGTATTTTCAGGTTTCCCAAAGAATCAGAGGTCAGATATATTGTACCAGGCCCTGTGATGCTGAATCTCATCAAGCTCTCGTCAGTGTAATAGTACAGGCTGTGGAGGACACTGTGGATTCACGCTGGGGTTTATTTCAGTCTAGAAAACGTGCTACACTGTGGTTCTTCTATAATAAGGCCTGGAGTCACAGGGGAACTCAGGGCACGATACTGTCACACTAGCGGTGGAGCTAGAAAAAAGGGTTTACTCTACATTTCTTTCATCCATGCTGTTTGTTCAGTTTGAATTAAACCTGAATGCAGAGTATTGAGCGAAATTCTGCATTCTCATTTGCCGTAGAGACAAAAATCATCCACTTACTGCACAGGGAGTATGCTCCTGAACGTGTGAAATCACATAAACCAGAGCTGCCAATTAATTACATCCAATGCCATTTACCCGAGGCGACTGTCATCACTTTGGAAGCTTTGATTAAAAACAAGTGAAAAGTAGAAAGGGTTGACGAGGTCAGCAGAACCATTTAGGAATCATCCTGAGGGATCCGTCGCTTGATGCGAGTCTGTCCGGCAGGTGCGAGATGACAGACGGATGGACAAAACGCTGTCTATGTAAATAGGGATGAAAGCACCTTGCCAAATGGATGCTACTGTATATGGCTATATTGATTTTCTTTTTGTCAGTCAGTGGAAATGAGGTTTAAGCTCAAGATGGTTGAGTGTTTCCCTGCTCTAAACTGTAAGCATGTTTAAATGATGCATTATCAGTCTTAATAAATCATTAGGTTGCATTACCCATGTCTACTGGTATCTGTTGTGGACAGTTTGAGCCTAATAATGTTAATTAACTGAAAGGAGCTGAGGCGGTCCAAGCTGCACCTTAGTTTTAGTCAAGGGTGTAGATTCTGTCTGAACACTGCGGGGACAAAACAATAAGTAAAATGAGCAAAAATGACCAACTAATGAAGAAAATTTGTTAAAAATGAACAGAATACTCAAGAAATTAAACAAAAATGAAGAAAATAATCAAGACAGTGGGCAAAAATGAACAAAACAATCAGGAAAATAATTAAAATTTAACAAAATAATGAAGAAAGTGAACAAAAATTATCAATAAAATGATAAATTAAACAAAATGGGCAAAAATAAGCAACAAAATGAGTGAAAATGTGCCAAGTAATCAAGAAAAATAAACAAAAATAAAAAATAATCTAAAAACAAACAAGCGAATAAGACAAAACAAGTGACAAAATTAACTTGAGTAATGAGTAAAGCAGTCAGTTTTCATATACCCTGTTGTTCACAACAATACATCTAAATGAACAAAATAAGCCCTAAATGAAAATTAACAAAATGTTCCAAAATCATCATAAATTACCATGTAATCAAGAAAATGAAAGTAAACCAACAATCAACACATTATTTATGTAAAGCAGGATGTTTAGACACACAAAGCATATCATCTAAAGTGAAGCATTTTATGGGGGGGGGGGGGGCAAATAAAC